>NJDD01005500.1:167584-185576 GCA_002245505.1 Calephelis nemesis
TTAAACCAGTTGTAAACTGTGGCACGAGATGGGGCTTCATCGTGAAAAGCCAATCGAAGTCTATCATAACTTTCTTGTTGACTTATATGACATCGAAAATCATAAAAATCATTGCACGAAAATTTTCTCGGCTTAAATTCATTCTGACGTGCACAGACAATTTTCAATTTGCCGCCAAATCGTAAAACAAATGACAAATGAATGAAATGTATACTCAATATTATTGGTAAAGAGTTCTGTTTTCAAAATTTAAACTTATTTTTTTAATATAATGCTTTTAAGTTGCCAGTTCTAAAAACTTTCAGTTTGGCCCTCGTAAAATGGATTATTATAAATTTTAAAGAACGATAAAATTTCAACCAAGGCAGTATTTGAACCTCTACCGTTTCGTCTCAAGCCGACGAATACCCTAACCATTTGAGCGACTCAGGATTCAAATCTTGTGAACTAACCGCGAAAACGATAAAAAAAGGAATTAATTTTTTTTTATATTATAGAAAGGCAAACAAGCAGACGGATTTCCTGATGGTGAGAAATTCACGCCGCCTAGAGACACCAAAGATGGTAACGGTGCGTTGCCAACCTGAGGTCAGGATGTTAGGCCTCGAGCAAAAGTAAGTTTAGCGGCTATCTTACCCTCCGAACCGGAACACGTCATGACGTTATGGCTTCAGGAATATTCGCCACAAACAACCTATCCATAACTTATGGTTAAAGTTTTTTTAGAAAGTTGAGCGGAAAGAGGAAAAGGGTAAAAAGTAATATTTTGAAACTTTTACACATTGTGTATTTTATACATGTATTGATGAATTATTAAAAAATCAGTAACTTTTATGTATAAAAAATATCACATTCACTACATTTAATACTTCTAATGTATTTAATATACTTCAAATTTTTATATACATTTTACTGAGTCTAATTCTAGTGTACAATTATGAACTATGTTCGAATCTTAATCTCTGGAAGCCGACTAACCAGTAATCATTTAATTTACATAACTCTTGAACTATAATAGGTCACAACTGGATGCTTTTGAAACGGCGAACAGTTATTTATGGTCTTGTTTAAATTTCGTTTCACAGTGTGCGGAACAGGGTTAATTATGCTCAAGATTCAATTCTGATCGGCTCTACGATAGAGTGATTAGCATACCTGCAAAATGACTCCATTCGATGAGTTTCAAGTTTGATCCCAAACAAGAACAAGGTTTTTTCATGTTACTTTTCGAATTTTTCATTAAGTAACATGCATGAGTTTGGCAATAGCGTGATAATTGTGTGATAATTGCTTACGACTCCAATATCCATATCATGTCCAAACTTGATAATTATTTCTTCAGAAGGTAATAACTCCAATATTGTCGTATATAAGTTTTTTCTAAGGTGGACCACCTCGGAATTATCCAATCTTCCCAAAACAAGAATCATCAACATTTGTTCGTTTTTTGGCTTTTTTTTTTGAATGACTAAATTGTTGCTAATCTCGCGATTTTATGCAACTTCACCGAGCTTTTTTTTTTGGCGAATAATCGCGTTCCATACAAAACACACAATATATAGTTGAGTTCACAACATGCTATTTTTTAGACTCGGTTAATGATATGCAAAAGCTTATGTGAGTCGATGATATGTAACAATCGATTGCGTTTAGATAGCATCCGCAAGCTGGATACCGGTAACTTCCATCCCTAGATGTCTGTCGGTCCAGGGAAACGGGGTCTGCAAAATTGCAAATTTGCAATAAATATTACATTTCATTTTCCCCGTGTTTGGTCTGGGTCCCCTTTGTAGAATAGACTATCTGGCGATCTCCCTGAAAGCTCATAAGGATAAAGCCAGGCAAAACGTATCACCACCAACAAGACCATTAGGAGTTGTGTGCTGTGCAGCAACTTGCCCGGGTAGGGAGCCACCGCCTTATTTATTCCTGCCGCCATAATGACAGTGTCATGTTCCGATCTCGAGCGTAAGGTAGCCAGTAGACTTGCACGATAGCCTTACAAACCTGTCACAGTTTATAGTTAGTTACAGCTATAGTTTTCTATAGGCTGCGGTTATCTCTCTCTTACAATCAGGGAAACCGCGTGCTTATTTGCTGTCTTTTGCCATGGAAATAAAAAAGTAATTATGTATATATAACATGTTTGTATGAAAAGGGTACTAAATGTGATAAGACCAGACAGGTTTGTCAGGATCGCGATGTTTGGCTTTCGATACTCTCTGCCTACCCCGTAAGGGACTTTGCGTGAAGGTATGTATGTAATAATGACAGCACGAAGTATAACAACAAGTTACAAAATAATAAATAAATACTTATACCTATATGTACTTTATAACATAACCTATTTTCGGCAGTTGGAAGAACGTCCAGTTACTGTCACGTCCACACTGGCGCCAGTCAGATAATTAATTATTAGTGTATTTAGTCCCAATGTGCTATATGTGCTATTCGGACTAAATACATATTTGCTCCTCGATATCGGTTAAACTCAAAACGTTATGGATATTAGTCGATTGTGGAAAATGAAGGTCTCTAAAGATTGTGGATATGGTGGTGTTGCCATGACTAATAAATGGGTTTGCCCTGTGAAATAATCAATTTAAAAAATGAAACGACACTCGCTTCTTATTAGGTGCTTGGTAAACCTTAGAAATTACTGTTGAACTATAATCTGAACTCCGCACGAGGAATGAACGCGGATTCTGTTGAACGTATGCGTCCGTGGTTAACAAAAAGAAAAAAATGTAGTTATAATATACTGATCCCCGAAGAGGTAGGCAGAGGCACAACCAAGGCACCTACGAGTAGCCGAGGACACTAAGTCCCATAGTGTGATAGGTGGCAACCCATCGCCACCCGGGCACATATCCAATCCCGGGTAGTGTTATTTTTATTACAAAATTGAAAATATACATTTTGTAATTTTTTTGGTTGCCTGCCCGGGGATCGAACATGAGACCTTAAGAAGTCAAGTCCGACGCCAGACCGGTAGGCCCAGACGCGAAAAGAATATTTCCGTAAATTTTCGTAAAATCTGTTGCCGTCTGATTCAAAAACATTAACAAAACATATAGAGCGTTGTTGCTACAATTTCTACAGCTACAAAGTAAATGTTTTTGGTATTTATTTCGATAGGTACGTAATTGTAGTCATTAATTCTGACTTCCTTTGTATAAATTACAATACTCGTGAGTAACGAGACCCCTAGCTTGTGCCTAAATAAATATAAATGTGTTGGGCCGCGGGAATTGATATTTATGGTCGAAAAAATGGTCCCCGCTGCGAGACATCTGCCGTAAAATGGGGAAATGTGAGATTTACAGATCCGACCTAACGGGACCTTTTGACGTTCAGGAATATTTACCACCTGTTGTGGCGAGTTTTATAATTACTGGAATCAAATGGATTATTATCCCCAGCACTGAATGTAAGCCCTTGGTTATTTCAAACTTAATCTGCTTAAACTTTGCTTTGTAAACTTACCAGCTATTCTTACTCTAACTTGCGTACATTTTACAGCATTTTGCATATTTTAGAGACTCCTAGATATTTTTAAAATTTCTAGGAATCAAACGTACTCGTGTAAAGTATATTTTTAAGTGGTTTAGAAATAAATATATATCCACTCCAATATTATAACAATGAATTTTATCATACCTATAACTTTTAATGTAAATAGAGAATACGAAACTAGTACAGTTAGTGTTTATAATTAGAATCATAATTAAATAATTATGTAATATTATATTAAACACGAGATTAACTTAATAAAACAATTATACACCCGCCATGATACGTTACATAAAACATGTACATTACCCGTCGAAATAATAAACATGTACTAAAGTAGGTGTAAAGTTCAGTTGATCTTATAGTCTGTAAAAAAAAGTATTTTCACGCCCGTATCAACGAAGTGGTAGGCAGATGCACAACCAGGGCACCCACGATTAGCCGAAGATACTAAGTCCCACGATGTGATAGGTGGCAAGCCTATCTCCAAACCGGCTCATACCTATCCTATCCCGAGCAACTTTTTTTATAGAAAATTGGAAAAACACAATTTTCTTTGTGTTGCCCGACCCGGGATTCGAACCTGGGACCTCATGCAGTCAAGTCCAACAACTGAACCGCTAGACCACAGAGGCTATCAATATAGACTATAATACGAGCTTGAACCTTGGAAAATCTTACTTCGCGTTTAAATAAAACGGTACGAACTACGAGTATTTTACACAAATTAATATGACATTTCGACTAAAATATGCACACTTAATAATGTTTAATCTTCTTTTGTTGCAGGTGTTAAAGGCGACAACTCATTTTCTGTGTAGTCCACAAAGTAGTAAGTACTGAAATATTAATTTTATAAATATAATAGCTGTAATCCGCTTCTTTGCTCGTGTGGCAGTTAATATATTTACTGATTATAGATCATTATTAAAGACTTTTATACAAACTTTCGGCCCCTATTTCATCCCCTTTAAAGAGTAAAATTTCCAGAAACGCTTAAATAAATATATACTTATTTTTTAATAAGTAGCCCATCAATAAAGTTTAACGTTTCTATATTCAAATATAATATAATAGAATATAGTAACTATTTTCAAATATCTTATACATAAAAATGAAACTCAGTTTCCCTTAGTCATTGCAGCACGCGTAAACGAAGGGTACAATTTCGCTAATCCTTTTTTTGTTGTGTTTGCTATTGTCAAGAGAAGATTCTTATGATAAAATATCAATATTCATAGTTAAGACAGGACAACGTCTGTCGACTCAGCTAGTCACAAAATGTTTTCTAGAGTTTACTTAACAGACCTAACCTTTAGAGTTAAAGGGGAACAACAAAGAGTATATAAATACTACGTACTAAGAGGCGAAAATTCCATAGATACATAGCAAACCCGAATTTGTATAAAGTTTACTTGAAAAAGTATAACCCGTATAACTTGAAAGTAAGTCTAAAGGTATTCAGATGTAAGGCAACTAGTGTCATATGATTTGGGCAAATCAAAAACATAGCAAACTTATTTTTTTTATTTTTTGATACGAAAGTTGCGCCAAACTGAGGATCAATAAACGTTTACAACAATGTAACTTGCCTCAAAATAGCCAAAAGAAGTAAAACCTTCCGATATTTTAATGAATAAATTAAATATAAAGAAGTAGAAGGGGTTTGCGGTTCGCAGGAAAGTAATAGTGTAAAATATGAACAAGCAGTGGCTCTACGCGAAATACGCTGATTTGCATACTGATCAAGCCCGTAAAACTAATAGTTCTGGTTGTTACTATTAGTTCTCGATCGGTTATTACGACTTATGTCACCTTTACGAAGATAACAATTTTTTAATGCTTACTGTAGCTGATGCAACTCAAAAATATAATAGCCATGTCCCAATCTGGTGGTAGATTTCATGATCAAGTTAGTACCTAGTTTAAAATTTGCCCCTTACGGCTTACCACCTTATTAATAAATACGGAATAAAGTACTCTAAGGTTCAACCTGATATTTTAGTCTTTGTTACAATTTGATACAGACTATATCATAAGCTTAATTTTACTCTTAAGTTATTCCACGTTTATAAATAAGACGTTTTATAATCTAAGATAAGACGGTTAGGATTGTTGAAAGTTATGCATCCCGACTTATGTATTAGCAATTATTTAATTATAAATAGTTAAAACCGTCTTAATACTACAATTCTGTAGACTTGTTACAAATGTTCAACTAAAAACCCAAAGTGGCTTTAAACTCTTAGCCTAAACAAAGTACTTGCCCTAAAAGGGATACATAGCCGGGATAATCGCAGAAATGCATTACCATTTATCATACAAAAAGAATATAGGAGTCGAATATATTACCTCCTGTTTTCGAAGTCGATTGAAAAGGACAACAAACCAATGGTAGTGGTTATTTGAAAACTCGTCGCACCTCGTAATAGCAGGAGCGAAATTATTGTGGAAGATTTCATTAACCAGTTGCATAAAGTCTAGTCATTGAATATAATTATTTATATACGGCTTAATTTAATAAATAAAATAATCGACATCTATTTGCATGTTTTATTTAAGTTGATATTAAGTATTCTTTTAATCAAATGTTTTATCTTTATTACATATCGTAAAGTGAAATTAATTTATCAATTAATTGTTAGTGTAAAAAAAATGTATGTGAGTTTTATTTGTTACATTATTAATACATAGATTAGAAAATTAGATTACTTTGACAATTGTTGGTAGGCTTAATATATACATAATATATGTGTATATATATGTAAAAAATAAATCCCCGTTTCACGTGGTAATCCCGTAATATTTTTTTTATTCTCTTAGTTATTGTGAGGAGAAAGTTCTTATGAAAAGAAAACTCGGGAAAATTGCAGAGAATGTGGGAAAAATTATGCTTCAATTGTTGCAAACAGTAGCTGTTAATGTCATGCGATACGAATTTCGCTGCATCGGTTAATTATATACAAACTATACGGATGTGTGAGTGTGTATGGAACTCGATTTAATTGTTCCCTTACTTATCGGTTACCTCATATGGCATCTCTAGGCTGCGTGAATTTCTTACCATCAGGAAATCCTTCTGCTTCTTTGCCTTCCACCATCATATAAAAAAAATAAGTTGTCGACAGATTTTGTTATTCAAAATAATCGTAGTTAGTCATGTCAAGTTCAAGGGATAGGACTCTTACAATAGCTATTTGTCTACACCCAGAATATACGATACAGTAAGTACTTCATGAATACATTTGTACACTTTAATTGAACAAAACTATACTATATTTATATTTTAAACAAAGACAAACTTGTCCTGTTCTACGTATCACATATATTTTGTCATGATATGTAAATGGAATACCGGTTTTGCTTTTTACAGCATCATAAGGATTCAAACTATAATTTTCTCACACGGTACTAACTTCCTTATTAATTTGGAAAAAAATCAACCGTCTGCAACTTATTCTCTGACGTGTTAAATTTTTTGCATCTATTTCTAGCCTGTAAAATGAATTTATGTGCACAGATTAAAAATATTATTTAGTAGCTCCCAATAGGTAACATTGTTCTGTCTTTAGTAGTATTAGCTTTGGACCCGACAGTGCAATAAAAAGCGAATTTGGTAGGCCATTTATATAAAAAAATATAAGTGATACATCTTAGTCATACGTATCACAAGTGTTCCATCATTAAAAATATTAATATTTGGAAGTTTTACAAAGCACCGACCGCGACGATGGAATTATCGAATATACCTACAATGTGCCAGCATATTCACAAATAATATGTTTTGCCATTACAATACATATATACAATTTACCGCCTCTGTGGTCTAGCAGTCCGGCGCCTGGCTTGACTTCTTGAGGTCCCGGGTTCAATCCCCGGGTGCGCAACAAAAAAAAATTAGATATGTATATTTTTAAGTCTGTAATAAAAATAATGTTGCCTTGGATTGGATGTATGTTCCCGGTTGGCAATAGGCTTGCTACCTGTCACATTATCTTAGAGTCTTCGGCTAGTCGTGGGTGCCCTGGTTGTGCCTCTGCCTACCCCTTCAAGGATATGGGCGTGAAGATACTAACTTACTTTTTCAATATGTGAACAATATTTAGTATTGATGAAAAATCTCCCTCCATTTTCCCGCTAAAACTAAATATTTCACCTATCAATTACAAACTAATATTTAACTTTGAACTAACTTCAACGTTGTAAGTATTACGATGCAATCCAACTCCATAGATCTCAGCTTAAGCTACATTAGGATTACTTTTAATATCCCGTCCTATCAGCCGGCGGAGACTTATCCGAGTGCAATCGGGCCTCACTTTAAGCCGTTAAGCCTCCGGTCAGGTGAGCTTCAGTAATACTTTAATCATGACTTAATAGTTTTATAGATAAAGGCTCGGTCGGTACCAGACGGCTTACGAAGAATACGCAGTAGTTTGATTACAGGAAATTGAACGAGTTTTCTATTTCAATAAGTATTTATACAGGGTTACTTTGAATGGATCGGCGAAATTGTAACATTTACTTTAATAAACATCCATTTAAAACAGTCCGCAAGAATGCTTCACTTGACGTTACGTTATGTCGTACCTGGTATGAGTCATGACGTCACCAGCCTGCGAATGCGTATGCGGTCGGTAGGGACCAGTTTTGTGCTTTGTTTACGTTATAACCATGCATCTTGTATTTTCCGTCGGATAAACATTATAAATTGTTTTTTTTTATTATTTTTAATTGCTTCATAGATCGAGTGTGTTATCTATTTCGAATAATTTCTCAAAATTTATCTGTACTACTGTAATATCTGGTAGTTAAATGTTACCCTGTATAATACAGATCTACCTATAAACAAGAATGTAACTAAATAACTAATAATGTAAAAGATTTGTGACTTAACACTGTAGATATTTCAAACTGGTGTATCTATGTATGTATTTCTTACCTGTGGTCTATCTATCTGGTGTTGGGCTTGACTACATGAGATCCAGGGTTCGAATCCTAAGGTCGGTCGATAAAAATGTATTCCATTTTTTAATAAGAGTATGTGTTTGTTAGAAAATGAAAGACATCTATTGATTTTTCCATGTTAAATTAAATGAAATAACAAAATATGAAGCATACTGCTTCACCTAACAAGATGATTTCATTAAAATGAGTTTTGTAAAAATACTTGGAATAAATTACTTTTATCTCTTGGTTCATTTATGAGCTCTCTCCTGTTATTTTTAAATTTATAATCATGAAATGTGTTACGCAAGTCCATAAGCATAAGCCATCTTAGAAATGATAATGGTAATTATTATTAATTTGAAATTCAAATGTGAAGCCTTTGTCAATGTCGATTTGAATAATGAGCCATTCTGTGTAATATATTTGGTTATAAAGGTGATATAACGGGTCTGCCATCAATGATGCTATAAAACTTAGTTAACAGAGAACGTTTGCTACCAAAGATCGCATCTTATATTTTATACTGGAATTTCTTATCAATTAATATTTATTTACAGTGGCAATGTGTCGAATAATAAAGACGAAGGTAAAAATAAGAAGCTAGAATAATTTCTGTATATAAATATTTCGGAATAAATTTTGCAATCCAAAGAAAAAAGATATTTGCGTTTCTGACTAACGGTATTACCATATTATGGGTACTCAGAATTGTGTATCTATTAGGACATAACTACCCGCGTTAACGGGTTAGAAAGGAATTAAAAATTTCGCCACGGGACTTGAATCCTCAGTAGCTCAATTGGTTAGAGCATTCGTCGGCTTGAGACGAAAGGTTACAGGTTCAAATCCTGCTAGGGGCGAAATTTCTTATTTCTTTAAAATTTATAGAAATTTATCCCACGCACAGGGCAAGTGCTAAAAAAATTAAAAAATAATAAAAATACGATAATATTACCATAGTTAAAAATGTTGGTCGGGATTGAAAACGTGCCCGGTTGGCGATAGGCTTGCCACCTATCACATTATGGGACTTAGTATCTTCGGCTAGTTGTGGGTGCCCTGGTTGTGCCTCTGCCTACCTCTTCGGGGATATGGGCGTGAAGATACCTTTTTTTTATATATTACCATAGTCAGTTAGACATTTCTCGTGTTTTAAATATGTCATTTGATGCTTGGTCAAGTTGGATAAATTATTTATCAGGGTACTCATGTTTTGGTATGTAAAGTACTCGTAAGGTTTTATTTCCTTTCCTCAAAAAACCGGCCTAGTGCGAATCGACCTCACTCACTGAGGGTTCCGTACAAAGAACAAACCCGTACAGTACTACTGTTTAAATTAGGCGCTTCGGTTTTACACTTTTTACTCTTCATTATATATATTTTTTTATTTTTAAATTAGCTGACCTAATCTAAATTTAAGCGAAATGACTAATTATGTAATAACAACTCTATATAAATATATCTTTAAAATACATTCGGATTTCCGAAGCTTGACGAATATAGTCTAAGCGCATAATTTTTTAATTGTAAGTATTTATGATGATGTATGATGTAGGTAACTAAACATTCACGTTTTTCTCAATTTTTCCTTTATCTGTGCTGTAAGGCGTTGCTTTGTACCGAATTTCAATGTTATAAATTCACGGGAAATTTTGATTCCTCTGCAAATTTCGAAAATTTACGGCATAAACGGCTTTTGATTACGTTGATTTAGAAGTTTAATGTTTTCAAACTCTAAGGATCAGTGGACTTGATTATCTATCTTTAATATCGTTTATGTGTGATATGATGACCAAGGGAAATGGGGATTCATTTTTATCTGCTTAGTTTACAACTGGGTTAATTATTTAACTCTAAGTTATCACTGCATAGCGTGAAATAAAGTCGCTTTTCGCTAACAGTCCTTATGTATACTTAGCTCTTTAAAAGCATGCAACAAATTTAGATGCGGTTTATATTCAATGGATAAATAATTTCAACAGTTTATGAGTATAGAAGAGATTTGTCAACAGTTTTCTTATAAAAGCTTTAATCATTCTGTAATATAATATTTGACAATTTAACTAATAGGAGCCACTTTTACGTCGCTAGGTTAATTATTTAACTCTGAAATAGCTTCTAACTATGGTTAAATCACTTTATATTTGACAGAATAACTGTTTAAATTCAACCTCCGAATGTGCAAACGACCTTTAGTATATTGTGATTTAATCCATTATTAAATTTCACCTAGGACCATTCAAGTGTTTTATTCCTAAGGGACCAAAGAATTAATTTGTCATAATTCCTCCTACAATGGATACCAATCACGTTATTACAGCAAAAGTAAACACGTCACTCAATAGGGTTGTCCCGTCACGGCAATGACGAATGCATTCTACAGCCAAAACAAACAGCGACCGGTTGTGTCCCCGCCCCGGCATGCGGGCTGGGATCCAATAAAAATATATTTCAAATGTTACTTAACGTCACTACTATTGGTTTCGCTTTTTATAACCGCTTTGTTAGTCGATAGTTCAATGTACACACCTAAAGCTGGTAACATAATATCGGGCACGGCTGACAGACGCGACTAACAGCCGCGACTTACAGGGTATCTAGATAATGAAAGAACACTAGCCGTGCAAGCTATCGGACGTGAGACGCGGACGTAACCTTGAGCGTTGGGATGTCCGTATGATATCTGGTGCACTGGATGTTTATGTCAGCCATCAGCGTCCATGTACGGTATGTGCACACTTATCAGTAGCGGCTGTCAGCCACATCGGTAAGTCGCGACTGATAATATGTTTCCAGCTTAACTATTCTATCATCCGTGAGGCTTGGGTACGATCCCGATAAGAAATTTACCTATATTTAAGGTTCTTTTTCCCAGCTTTACACGGATGGACAAAATTCTGTGTAATATTATACATAAAAAACCTCCTCTTAAATTGTTCTATCATTTAAAAACCGCATCAAAACCCATTGCGTAATTTTAAAGATCTAAGCATACACAAGGATAAATAAATATCACAGGACAACAATTTACACGAATTGAATGTAACTACAAAGTAAGCAAATTACATGCATGTGTTATGGGTGTTAGTTAACGATACTAATACATAGAAATTCTTAAATAGATACAAGAATAAATTTTATAAACACCCAGACCCGGAAATGCAGACATCTAAATGTTCATCACACAAATGCCTGCCCAAGATGGGAATCCAACCCGAGCCTTGCGGTTGATCGGTGTAGTTAGGCGTGTACGCTAGCCACACGACCAACGAGACGAGGTTAGACTGTGGAAGCGGTTTTCTTATAATAGTATGCAGTGATTAACAAATTTAAGGTTTTTATGTATTAGTATTTTCCCCTTACAGTCATAACACAAGAATATTACTAGCTTACTATGAGGCCCGATCAGGTCATGTAATTTATACAGATTTTAAAGATGTTTTATTAATTAAAAGATTTCTTTATTATACTAAAATTTGGTTGTACTGGAAAATGTATAAGAACACCAATTGTAACACCGGGACGTGTTATTTAATTATTTTATATAATAAAAGGACTTTCACTTAAAATCGTTATGTATTTTCTTATTATAGTTTCCTTTAAATCTTTTCAATATATTTATTCTGTCTTTCAATTCACTTTCTTATTTTATCATTCTCATATTTTAAATTCAATTATTCTCTTTAAACAGCCAGTAGAGTTTGCATCGTAATACAACCTCTACATATGCACCAAGGGATTCATAGAATTATTTGAGATTCCTTAAGATTATCACACATAAGATAAGGAAACTTTTAAAAATCAGTAAGCTCATCAAGCTCGTGTCCACTACGGCCCCCAACGCGTTTTCAGAGGCCAACCATATTATCTTATCTGAACATTACCTACATAATAATAAGATGATCTTAATTTAATTCAACATATGTTAGTAGATATAAAGGAAAAGCGGCTCTAATGTTAGTAAGACAACTGTCACCTATAGACACCATGGATGTTTCTGGTGCGCTTATCTTAGGGTTAATCTTAGGCTATGTGTGCAAATCCCAAAGACCCTTTTCTGCAGCACCGAACATGACTCTATTGCGATGCTAATATTCGATAGTGTCGTCACATCCCGATGCTGAATCTTGAAAGGTTTGTACATTTCTGACGGTAACCGGTATTGTTCCGGGCTCCCTATGTAGAATAGACCATCGGCATATATTCTGCTTAAAGCTCGTGACAAGTTTGTATAGATTAAACTAGTCATAAACACCAAGACAAGAAGACAGCCAGCCAATTTATCAGCAATTTTTCCGGGGTTCCCTCCTCCTTACATTGGGTAATTCCGCCCGCCGTCAGAATGACAATGAAACTGTCGTGTTGTAGTCCGGAGGATTGGTAGCCTGTAGCCTTGTACAATAGGTTTAACAACTCGACTACAGGACTGCAACGCATTTTTAACATCTATGGTATCTTATAAGTCATGGATGTCTGTTACCGTCAGGAGAGCTGCATTGTTGGTTTATAACATAAAAAAAATGAATCTTTACTAATTTGATTAAATACCTATTAAAATATTTGCACACCACAAGTTGGTAGAATATGTTGGATGGTTATATAATATGTATGAAATAATTTTGTAACATCTTTGTGACACTCAAATTCCGCATCCATTTTTTTTTGCTTATCTTTTCTTTTTTTCTTTCATCATTATTAAATCAGCCGCAAAACGTCCACTACTGAATGAATACGTCTCCGTTAGATTTCCAAAGCGACTGATAGGACGCAGTCTCACAGTACTCAGATCGTCTGTCCACCTACTATCGAATACCAACATAACTCGATTATAGCTGTACCTGATGGTAATCGAGTTTTGTAATAATTCGCTTTGGTAAGATTTCACATTTGAACTTCGAATGCTATCGCATATATATCGACTAGCGAGTGAGTTTCAATGGTACTCTCTCCGGCTATGACAATGTGAGTTTGAAGGGGCGTGCGATATATTCAGAGGTGTCGGTTCGACGCTCAGCCGAGTATTTAGCTCTAATGATGCCACACAGCGTTTTTTTATTTATTTTGTATATTTAAATCTTCCTCTCGTTATGACAACCACAAATATACTGGTCGATCGTAGTTACTGTGGCACTGTTTTTAAATATTTACTTGTCAACAACGTATTCAATTTTAAAAGTCTAAAAATTGTAAGGGTCTATCGGTTCAGTTGTTGGACTTGACTGCATGAGGTCCCGGGTTCGATTCCCGGGTCGGGCAATAAAAATGAAACTGGGTTTTCCCAATTTTCTAATAAAATAAACACACGTGTATTGGAGTTAACACTCCAAAAACCAACTCCAAACAACGTGTATATGCAATGGAATTCCAACAAGTGCCGGCGATAGCAAGTATAGATTCTACTAATAAAATAAAACGTTTATTCGAGATTGGATATATTATGTGTCCGGTTGGTGATAGGCTTGCCACCTATCACGTTATGAGACTTATGCCCGATTTAACCAAGAGCCCCTATATTTTAGGGGACCTTTTAACGTATTTTAGGGGACTGTTTTGTATGGAAACAGTCCCAAAAGTAACGTTAAAAGGTCCCCTAAAATATAGGGGCTCTTGGTGAAATCGGGCATAAGTGTCTTCGGCTAGTCGTGGGTGAACTGGTTGTGCCTCTGCCTACCTCTTCGGGAATATGGACGTGATCTTCACGATTTTTTCAAAAAAATGTTAGAAAATGTCGTTTCAGCAAGAAAATAGATGACTTAGCACGCTTTAGTTCGTTTTAGATATTTTTAAATTGTCATAAAAATTCTGAAAGTCCAAAATGTATACAATGATTTATTTTTTATACTTAGTATTTAGGTACCTACGCTAAAATTTCTTTTTAGTAGCAACTTCAATGTTTTTTTTGCTAATTCTTTGTCTAGTAAAATCTGTGTTAAAAACTTTAGTATGGTAAGTTAGCTTTCCTGCGTCCGGATGTAACGACTCCATTGCTAGCTAGTAGAGATATCCTGTTATATAAACGCTATATTATTGCGCAACCAGCCTAAACTTGGTGTGAGGGTACTGTGTAGTATCTTGCTTGAATTGGTACAATTGCCTTACAAATATAGCACCAGTGCTCCCCATTGTCGTGTGACGTGCCGCAGTATAGAACAGCCGAAAAACTTACATACGACCTAAATTCCATAAAAATGGTAGGAGCCGTTCCCGAGAGTTAGAAAATGTGTATCATGTATATATAAATACAAGAATTGTTTGTTTAAAGGCATTACATGACAAAGTAACTGCAAGAACAGATGAGTTAGCAAGCTATTTAAAGCTAAGCACTTCCTTATTGCAAATTAAGTAATTCTCTTATTTGCACCATAACTTACATTAAATTGGCACAAATAAAATATGAATTATAGATGCTATGCTATCAAGTTGGCCATAAACGACCCACGATACCTTAATGTGATAGAGGTACGTATGGGACACTCCAACGATATGCAATAACTATTTATTATCTGTAATTAATTGGTGAGAGTGACATTTATTACCTGTACTTAAAAAGTTACGTCAGTGGTTGGCGGGAAAAACATTTCAACCTTTTTTAAACATTGCATTATCTCCTCTGTGGTCTAGCGGTTCAGTTGTTATACTTGACTGCCTAAGGCCCCGGATTCGAATCCCGGGTCCGGCAACAAAAAGAAAATTGGGTTTTTCCAACTTTATGATAAAACAAAAACGTTGCTCGGGACTGGATATGTGCCCAGTTGGCGATAAGCTTGTCACCTTTCTCATTGTGGGACTTGTGTCTTCGGCTAGTCGTGGTTGCCTTGGTTGTGCCTACCTCTTCGGGGATATGGGCGTGAAGGTGAGGCATTATTTTCTTTCTTAGATTGACAGGAGAAACTTGAATATAAGTGCTATTTTGTCTATGCTGCGAATAAAAAGACAAAAGTAGGTATTAAATGAGAATAATTTAGATGCAGTAAAACTTTTATAAAATCTGCATCAATTTTATGTCGCCTAAATACACAAAAATGTAAAATTTTTACATTTGGTTTCGTCATGAGATTCTGACTTAATAGCATTAATCTAAAGAAGTACGTACTTTCGAATAAAAAAAATAAGATTGGGAATTTGGTCCTCTACATTTAAAAAATCTGCAATACCTAATTATCAATGAACGCTATTTTTAACCTTCTTTCAAAATCGAAGGAGATTATGTGTTTACCTTCTAGGTTTGTTTATGAATGTTAATAGATTTATTCGTCGTTTTCTTTGAAAGAGCAAACTTCTGAGGTCGGTTTATTGCCATCAAGTCTGAATCTGATGATGGAATCCTCCAGGGATTCCATCATCATATTCAGACTTGGTGATGATGGAATCCTCCAGGGATTCCATCATCATATTCAGACTTGGTGGACCAGGGAAATAGAAAAAATATTTCATTTTTGTGTAATTAGATGATTTAGTCGAAGTCAGTTTTTGCAGATAACGCTTTCAACTAAACGCTTACGACTAAGTAATTTGTAATACTTAATAATACAACAATCCGTAATACAATAGCGTCGATATAAAACACGCGGTATAATACAGACGACCATAATAAATTATAATAAGTACATTGACTCCTTAAAACTGAAGAAAGTACCTAAATCAGATAAGTAAAATGCAATATATTTTGTCCATAGTACATAACTTAAAATTTCCAAGCGAGAGCATTCTTTACCCACGCGAATCTATTGTCCCACCCACGTAAAAGCAAACTTCTTGTTCTATTTTCAAAGATAAATTTGAACTCTATTTTTAGTGACTTAGCGATGTTTATAGACGCATAATTTTAAATTTTATGTTCCACAAACTTTATCCTGTAAGGCTTTATGGGAATTTCTGCCCTCTTTCTATGAAATACGATTTAAATTCTCTTGCAGCCATTGCAATGCCAATGTATCCTCCTGTCGTAACAGCAGGCCATAAACGCAAGAAAATAAATCATAGGAACTATTTGTGGCTGCATCTTTAGTTACTTTAAAAGTTGAAGTTAATTTTTTAATGGATTTATAGTATCAAAAAACAATGCAATAATCCCTGACAAAATCTACCTATCTGTAACGTTGCCAATAACTATCACGTAGACTTCTAAACAAAAAAAAATTGAATCGAAATCAGGCATCCGTTTGCAAGTTATGATGCCAAAGCACACACACACACACACACGCGCACACACACGCCCCTCTTTTTCCATCGGGGGTAAAAAAATACATATTGCATGGTACAGCCACCAATTAACCGATAGTTGTAATATTACATAAACCTACATACATATTATATACCAACCACATTTAACGCCATAATGGGTCTGCATTCTTGAGTAACACGTACGTACTTAAATACATAGAATATATATTTCGTGAAGAAAACTAAAAAATGTATTTTTAACCGAGGCTTTAACTTCTTCAAATCCTTTAAAAACCTTTGTTACAGAAGTCTGAAAGTTCCTCAATTGACTATTGTGTAATTTATAAAAGTCTGAACATTTTGAATAAATCCTTTCGTACGTTTTATTTGTTTTCTTTATATATTCTTATATTCTTTAGATTAACAGGGTGGATGGATGTGGGTACCCAGGGAGTCCAAGGTTGACATTCCACGACCAGATCACTCGGATATTATCCGAGGATGGTGTCAAGAGTCTCCGAAACCGGCGTGTTTGTATGAAAAGGGTAATGAATGTGAAGGAAGCTAAACAGGTTTGTCAGGATCGTGAGGTCTGGCACTGGATACTCTCTGCCTACCCCGTAAGGGACTTGGTGTGAAGATATGTATGTAAGTTAACAAGAAATGACTTTCCAGATTTTAAGAAATTCAGTTCACATATAGGTATAACACCAAGGGATACCATGAAAACAACCAACTCCAGTTATTTTATTACCACCTCGCAATGTGCTCATTATTTTTTCGACAGCTGATGATTCCGAGATGGTCCTAAACATATCATGGTCCAGTCAGTGGTTTTTGAATTATACTTACCTTAAACTTTAACTTAAAACTGCTTGCGCGATGTTGGTGAGATTTACGTGGGACCAATATCAATATCGTATTTTTATTATTTTTTATTTTTTTAGCACTTGCCCTGTGCGTGGGTTAGCATTTTGCTATTAGTCAAGTTGAAATTTGCATCAAGTTAACAGATTTAACAAAATCAGGTTTCAATTATTCAAAATCAGTCACAAATCGTCAATAACAGTCACGTCGGATCTTGAGTAAAACGGTGGCCTCATTACTCAAGCTCATATAGTGAGATTTAGCGGCATCGGGGAAATACATGATACTCTAATTTCTTCATGATTATTTCATTTGTGCACTTTCACTGAACAAAATTGTACAAAATGCCACCAAAATTGACTAATTTCACTCAATGTAAACACGAAATTCAATAATTATAAAAAACTTTGTCAATCTTTTCTCTCGATGGCGCCAAAACTCATAAGCTTAAAGCTATATTTCGAGAAAAAAACTATCAAAGTGCAACATAGTATGAAAT
>NJDD01005500.1:189203-213704 GCA_002245505.1 Calephelis nemesis
AACCTCAAGAAGAACTTGTGACGCGTCTATATAATATAATCTACCACCGGATCGGAACGCGGACGCACACTGAGAAGATCCGGCAAGATATTCAGCGGGCTTTTTTTATTTTAAAATATGTTTACAATAATAAGACATAAATACATTATATTTATAAGAGATTGGCATGAGGAGCAATTAATCCCAAGCAGTCTTATCAGCTAAATATTCAGTAATGGTATAATAACCCTTTTCATTTAATTTACGTTTGACACATTTATTAAATTTATTAATTGGAAGTTCTTTCATATTATTGGGTAGTTCGTGGATTCACTCTCGCTAATTGCCTACCTATGTATATGTCATATCAAGATGTTAGGACATTACATTATATTACCTATATTACCTACTACATTACTTATGTTACCTACTTTCCCTAGAAATTGGGCAACCAAATTTAATATTATCGAACAATCCGATTAAAACTATCCGTCTAACTATCCCGTGTGGTCCGAGCTCCTTTGCTGAATAGACCATCTGCCTCCCTGCCAGGCAGATTGTAAAAAACGAGCATAGGCTCACCGTCACTTAAACCGTGACATTCTACTAGGTGGTAGAGTGTCGCAGCGACTCACCCGGATTGGTACCACCGCCTTACCTATTCCTGGCACTATAACATCAGTGCTTGCCGTCAACGTGTTCCTGTCCGGATTGTAAGGTAGCCGGTAAACTTACTTTTGCTCGAGACCCAATATCCCGACCGCAGGTTGGCAACGCACCATTACTATTGGCGTCTCTAGGCGGCATGAATTTCTTGCCATCAGGAAATGTGTCTGCTTGTTTGCCTTCCAATATCATAAAACTATTTGTAGTATTTTTTGAATACACTCATTTATTTCACGTTTCACTAAACACTGTCTAAAATTACATTCTCAACCAATATTATGCTGCCACGTCATCCACGTGTAGCACCACTTTGGCGCAACATTCATATAAATAAATTAAGTTTCCAATGTTTTTTATTCACCTAAATCATATGCCTTATAACTTTATACCAAATTCGGGTTTGATTTGTATCCATGGAAGTCCCGCCTCTTATTACGTAGTATGTATATACTATTAAGTAGTATAGTATTTTTAAACTCTTTGTGTAGCACGTTGTTGGTTGGATGTCAAATTTCGATAAAGTTTTGTTAAACCAAAGACAATATTATATTTACTAATATCTGGTTAAATAGACGTCTATTTTTTGTGGTAAGGCGGTATAGGTATGTTTAATTTAAATGTTGTACGACAGCGAATAAACACGCGTGATGGTTAGAGTCAAACGTCGCCTTATAGACACCATGCCACTGATGTCACTGGTGTAACGCCTATTTATGGCCAGGATCTTAGCTCACGCGTGCAAGTATACCGATTAGTCTACTCTCTAGTACCCTAAAAATAGAGGGTAAATGTCTTCGCATACTTAGCCAAAACAATATATAACTATGCATAAGCAGGCAACAATGTTTATCATAAAAATAAGCAGTAGAATTATCATTTCAACAAACTTCCTCTATTTAGAATATCTTGTAAAAGAAATTTGTATTGAGATAAAACACAATTCAATTTTAAAACGAATCGAAAGCACAAAAAACAAGAAAAGGTCCCATACGATGTTGTGTAAACAGACGATGTTTAAATTCGAACGTGTCAGTGGGACGCCATATTGTTTTGGCGCGAAGATTTATGAGCAGTGACAAAGTCAATTTCATGCAGCCTCAACTAGTGCGACCATTCTTTTATTTTTTATTTATTTAATATATAATATTTTCTTTCCAAAAAATTTTGGCAAATTTTCTTATAAAAGTAAGATGAGGAATTCGTTGTATGCTAATAATTATTATTTAATATTATTTGTGGTTTTTGAGACTTTAACATTTTTTTTGATACTTATCAAAATTACTTTGATAATTATCAAAATTATCAAAGTAAACATCAGGAATGTTCGCTCCCTTCCTCGGCATTTCTAAAACAGTCATAAAACATACTATATGGTCACAAATACGAATACTGAAAATTATCTTTAGTATTGGCGTATTTACTATAGTCATCAGTCAAATAGTTAAAGTAAAAACATGTTTTATTACGTAGTTTCACAATTATAAGCGTTTAAAATACGACGTTATATTTAAGTATTCATCAGTGTGCCAAGTATGAGTTTTTGAAATGATTTACTTTACCACGCTTATACGTTTAATATCCTAAATGTATCAGTCATTGTCAGCGCCTCTAGCGGATAGTCGATACATCTAAGTTATTCCATACAATTGTGTTGGTACAGCAACACCCTAGTCTCTCGTTAGAAACGTCCGCAACAATATATTCCTTAGGTTATTCCATCCATCCATGCTTTTCTCTCTCTTTTATTGGATCTAAAGAACTCATCAATCTTAAAAGTATATTGCAACAAAAAGTGTAGGTATGTCAAAGAGATAATGAGGTTTAGGTATACCAAAAAATATGTTAAGCTTAATTGCACACTCGCAATCTCTTATCAGAACGAAGTGCTATCCGGACGCCGAAGAAGCAGATTTAGTCACCCTAACAGCATCACGGCACGCTCAATGCGGTCCCAAAAATTCTTTTATGATGGAATTTGGCATGGCCTTTTAACTTAAATTGTCCTTAAGTAAACAATTTACCGGGCCATTGATAAATCACTTCCGCCATTGATGTGACGCTAGTCCTGTCAACCTTCACGATTCAATTTCTCTGGAAACCGTTCCTTTGGAAGCTTTTTGTGTATAGATATTACAATAACTTCAATTCTAAAGTGCTGGGCAGTTTATTGATATTTATTGATCGTTTTGTGTCGACCGGAACAAAATGCAGTCCAAATGGTAGCAGAAAAATAAATGGCGTCTAACATTTACTATACTTACTTATTTATTTTCATGTCCTTAGATATATACAAAAAAAAGTAAAGAAGTAGGTGTCAAAAAAACACTCAACATTTTTGATCTGTTGAAAATTCTAGCAATATTTCATCAAGATTTGTTTTAAATAAACAGGGATATCTTCGTACAGAATAAGACAAGAGCTTTTGATTGTACTAATGAATAAAAACTTATAAATAGGTAAATTAAAAAACGTCATATGTACGTGTCCCAAAATTCATATATCAATCCGGGAACCAAATGTTCCACCCAACACATGGACTGCTGGCAGTTAATGTGTCAGCAATAGCCTGGGAGAGGGTTTGTGGGAAATTGTATCACGACATTATATGCTGACAGCTAAGTTATTATAAAAATAATATTTTAGGGACTTTATTCTTCACCAAAGAAATATTGAAAAGGCAGATGGAATATTATCATAATAGATATACCAACAGTGAAAAAGTGCATGGTTACAACTGGCCGGGGAGACCTAGGTTAACATTTCATGGCCAAATCGTTCAGATATTATCCAAGGGTAATGACAAGAGTCTCTAAAACCGGCATGTTTGTATGAAAAGAGTAATGAATGTACATCCAGACAGGTCTATAAATATCGATACTCTATGCAACTCCATCTACGTATAAGATATGTATTTATATAATATTTAACTTTTTCAGCTTTTAGATTGTACTGTGATATAGCAAGATTAAGTCATCGCTTAGATATTCTTTTCTTATTTTTGTGAAATCGATTGATATTTTTTGTTACCTTCATGTATTACCATTAGTAATAGATTGAAAAAAAAAACTTTAATTTCAGTAAAAAAGTTTTAATTTTATTAACATTAGTTTATTATTCTTGATTTTATAAAATATTTTTAACTTGCTAGAATTAATAAGTTTTAGAAATAATTAATTAACAACTACTGCATGAGACTTTTAAAATTTTTCAGTTATTTTAAAAACCCACTAACTATCTTATTTTTAAATGGATTTTAAATAAAGTTTTAACTTGCATTGCATGAGAAGTTGTATATTTAATCCGTCTGTTTCTGTGCCTTCGAATACCATAAAAAATGTCACCTAACCTTAGTAGAGTTCACAGAAAGAAACAACTAATATTATCTCTCTACATATCTCATACACTCGCTACCGATTCCGGGAAACTGTTTTTGTGGGTCCACTTGTCATTTTTATCCTGTGTTTTCTTTTGACATTCATTTTAAGCACCTGTTGATTTGGATGATATTTTTATTGTCAGAACTAGTCATGGGGAGTATGTTAATGGGAAAAAGGTATTCAGTCTAAACGGCAGCAATAAGTAATTATAAAATCAAGTCGTCTGAATTCATTTTTTAAAAAATACCTGTAACAAAAATAGGTACTTATTATATTATATCCATGCTACATTCAAGATTTTTATTTTGTCAATTCGTATATCAACGTAATATCTATGCATATAGGTACGCAGTTGGTAACTATTATTACATGTATATGGTAGATATAAGAAATTTCTTTTGTGATGAAATAAATGTAATTTTTAACCTCCGGCGAAAAACTATTAGATTGTCTGTGTATGTATGTCTGTATACAACACCTCCTAAACAAATGAACGGATTACTATTCAGAAATTTTGTTTGGAAGGTGAAGTAATCGAGCTGATTCTTAGCTAAAATCATTTATATTATACTTCTGACAAGCGTCACAAAAAAAAATATTTTTAAATTTTACTAGCACCTAAGTGTCATACAATTTCTTTATGTCGCAGTATTAAAAAAACTTAGCATATTTTATTAAAGATATATTTGTTAATCGCTTCTGAAGATGTAATGATAAAAATAATTAAGTAATTAATTACTTAGGTATATTTTAACACCTCATGAGCACTAAAACTGATATCTCATTATTGCTGTTTAATTAACATATTCATATTAGAGCCGGCTTTGTTGCTAATATTTACTTTGCTAACAGCTAGGTATAACTTATCATATTTCAATATATCGAGTTGTACTGTTTTGGTCTAAAATGTCCTTTCTCCCTTTCACTTACAAATGTAGGTACAGTATGCAAATCTACAGATAGGGTTGCCAACTGTCCCGCTACACGCGAAACGCCCGTTTTTACAAGGTTTAAAAAAAACTCCCATTCACTGTTTGACGGACGCTAAATGTTATCTCAACTTTCTTATATCTTCTATATAGAAGATAATAATCTTCTCGATTAATTAAAAAGTTGTGCCTTTGATGATTGAATATAGTAATTATTTATTTTTAAAATATTTTACTTATACTTTATTAAAAAAAGCAAATTAGAGTTGTTTAATAAAGTGTATTATGTACTCTAGGTGACTATATGTTATAGTCTTTATTTATTTTATGTTTATTGACTGTAATCTGAATTTTGATTTCCTTTTCATTCTGATAAAAAGAAATCAACGTTTAATGTGTAATAAAAATATTCGGTCCTACTTTTTCAACTATTGTCCCACATTTGAAATCATTCCACATTTAAAATCATTATTCCTCGCAAATTCTAAAATTGAATTTGGCAAGCACCTACAGGTTATCCCACACTCCGGACCTGACCATCAAACAACCTCATATCAATTCGAAATCGTAAAATTGAAGTGGATCTTGGGTGGGCTAATAAAAATATACAATAATATTATACCCATACCAAATCAAAACAATAATAAATTCTCTAATAAAGTTAAAGGTTAAAATTTTATCGTAGTATTGTAGTAATAATCCGTTGAATATTTTGTGCAAATGACATTTTTATTGGCGCCAAAAAGTGACGTTTATTTTTTTTCATAAAAAAGACTCAGACACGTCGTGACAGATACTATCGATTAGAGTCACATTCGTGAGTTCTCGATTCTGTAATTGGAACGGCACAAATATCTCGGATGGAAGTTCTTTTTGCGAGCTCGTTAGTGGACCACGCCTCACGTCCTATCACCGGACGCATCTCCTCATTATAGTGGATTGATGAAGCCGTGGAAATTGAGAGCTTTGTTGAGGGTTTAATGTTTAAAATGAACTGCTATACTGTTTAATGAACTACCATTTTGGGTTCAATCTCGATTATTTTCGGTTTTCGAATTTCGGTATTTAATTTCTTAAATTCCTTTTTAAATTGGCAAAGAAATGTATACATGTCAAGATTCTATTCGAATCAGTAGATTACTACGATTTTTACATCTAAAATTTTTATTTTCAATCTGAAAGCTTATAGTTGATCACAAGGGCTAAAGTTCAGGGCGAACTACTAAACAAAGCGGCAACAAACCCGGTCTCTTAGCGGTCCACCGCGTGAAAGCTTTATAACTTCAATATGCTTACGAAGCCATGAGCATCAGGTAGTATAAAATCTTGGGTCAAACTTGATTAAATAATTATTCAAATACAAACATTTAAATTTATATTTCGAATAAGCTTTTACAAGTCTACACTAACATATTTATATTGCTTTATTAAAGTAAAAAAATAATTAACGGTCGTTGCTATAGAAGCACATTTTGGTAAGAAACAAAAATTGATTAAATCGATATGAGCCTCGAAAAACAAGTCGCTCGATCATAAAAGCTAGACCCACTCAATCTTCCAAGTTGTATCTTAACGAGAAATGTTTTTATTTTGACAGCAAGGCGACGCACGCAGACGCCTAGCGTAGGTGGTCTCATGTGGACAGCCGCCCCCACTCCCTAAGTCAACATTTCTCACTGTGCTTTTGTTGGCACAGCATTGTCATAGACCTCCGGGCAAATGCCACCGTCATAGACGTCGCACATTGTAAATTGTGATTCATGATCTAAAATTTTGCGACTAAAAAACACTGGCCAGTAGCCACCATTTTTATTTTGAATTAGAATAAATTAGTTGGATTTAAACAGCCGTTGGCTGTTTAAATTGTAAAATTTATAACCGTTTCATCATTTAGAATATATTAAAACAAATCATTCTTTATGTTCTAATTTTAAATGTTTTAAATTGAATTTTAAAATGATATTGCGTCATTAGTTGAACGTTCACATGAAAAGTTCGCGTCGGCAGTTGATTGGTTAAAATAGGTATACGATTGTTAATAATCGCCGCCAAGATTTATAACTGGGTTAACAATCAATCCCCGAGAGCGACGGACATTTGATATTTTCTGCATATGTGTGTTCACTAATTTAATCTCAGTTTGTGTAATAAGACGTAATCATATCATTGCCTTTAATCACTATATTAGCCAAGTAAATTAAAGTTTATGTTCAAAATATTACCTACATTAGTGGTCCGGTTGTTTATAATCTTAAGTAAGGATTCCCTCCAAAAAAATCAAAGAAATAAATATTTTAACCTTAAGTTCTCAATACATTTATGACAATTTAATGTGTGTTAAAAATTCTATGTATTTTTACAAAAAATGTGATGTTCACGATGTAAATCAACCGAGAAATAAAAATAATCTAGCAGTATACAAAACTCGTCGCCACAAAATTAGTAAATCCTTTTTGGGTCAATGTATACGTTTTTACAATAAGCTGCCCAATGGTATTAGAGTTCTACCTTTAAATAAGTTTAAAAAATGTATCAAAGGAAAATTGTGTAAGGCTAAGGTAAGAAAATTATGTGAGAAGGTTTCAGAGTACATATTTGGAATACGGACATGCTTGGGAACAGAGGTTTCAATCTCCCACTGCAATTTGTAATGTGATATGTTATACTATGTTACACTTTTTATTTAAGTTAAAATTAGATTGTAATTTGTATTTTTTATCTATTTTTTTATATTGGAAGGCAAACAAGCAGACGCCTGATGGTAAGAAATTTGCGCCGCTTAGAGACACCAAAGGTGGTAATGCTGCGTTGCCAACCTGAGGCCGGGATGGTTAGGCCTCGAGCAAAATTAAGTTTACCGGCTATCTTACACTCCAAACCGGAACACGTCATGACGTTATGGCGGCATGAATAAGTAAGGCGGTGGTACCAATCCAGTTGATTCTCTGCGAAACTCTACCACCTAGTTAGATGTCACGGTGTTAGTCACGGTAAGCCTATGCTCGCCTTTTACGAGCTGCCTGGCAGGAAGGCAGATGGTCTATTCTGCAAAAGGAGCCCGAACCAACACGGTAATTATAATGTAACCATTGGTATTGAAAAAAGAGGAGCCTACTGAGTTACTCTCAGCGTGTGGCCGCGATTCCGATCCGGTTGTAGTTTATGAAAATGTTGCACAAGTACCACTTGTATAGTTTAATTCAATAAAGATTTTTCTCATTCTGTTAGTGGTCCTGTGTCGACTACAAGAAGTCCCGGCTTCCAGTCCTGGGTCGGACAACTCATTTCAACAAAAACAACATGTCCAGTTTTCGGTGTCCACAACCTATCTCAGATAGGTGACATAATTTTTTTTAATCATTTATTGTACACAAGAAAAACTTACATAAACTTTAAAACTAAAAGACTTGTACAAAAGGTCAGCTTATCTCAGATAAAGAGATTTCTTCCAGCTCACCCAAAAAGGAGCTCATAATGAGACAACGAGAGAGAGGACAATGAGAAGTCCACCTGACTTCTGAAATAGCCTATCTCATTGTGGGACAAAGTACTTTCAGATAATCGTGGATGCCCTGCTCACTTTATCACTGATAAGGACGTGAAGATACTTACGTTGGGATTTTTATAATTTGTAATAGCTTTCAAAAATCACATATAAATTTTAAATATACCAATAATTACGGCAGATATTATTCTGTTGTTTAATAGTTCTAAAAACATTTATATTTTTATCGCACCATATTTGGCTATTCAATTTTATAATATCTATAAATGGAAATGTAATAAGTTAACGCAAAACTGCGCATAATTACGTTAAAACTTAGAAAAAAGCCTTTCATCTCCCGCTAACCGGTTTCCAATACTCGAATTTTATGGTTTTGTCTTTTTAAGATCTTTAATCTCGTAAAGCCTCTAATATTTTCAAACGTACATCTCAAATGGATCTTAGATATCAATTTATTTTTATATTATTGTAATACTTTACAATTTATTATTTTACTAGCTGTTTGATCGCGACTTTATGAGCGTAAAATTGTTACTTCATAGAAACTTTCATTCTATTTTCTTTTTTTTGGAATGGATGGATAGAATTGGACAATGGAAGGCAAACAAGCAGACGTATTTCCTAATGGTAAGAAATTCACGCCGCCTAGAGACACCGCAGGTAGTAATGGTGCGTTGCCAGCCTGAAGCCGGATAGTTAGGCTTCAAGAAAAAGTTTACCGTCTACCTAACCCTCCAAACCGGAACACGTCAACGGCAAGCGTTGGACGTTATGACGGCAGGACTAAGTAGAACAGTGGTACCAAACCGGGTGAGTCGCTTGCAACAAAAACAAATTCGTATTTCTTTAATTTTCTAATAAAAACCACATTGCCCGGGATTAGACATGTGCTCGGTGACGATAGGTTTGCTACCTATTACATAATGGAATTTTATATCTTCGGCTAGTCGTGAGTGCCCTGGTTGTACCTCTACCTACATCTCGAGGGATATAAATAAATAAATATAACCTGGACAAGTTACACAAATTGAGTTGGGGTTAGATCCAAAGTAAGCATATTATATGCTTGTGTTAAGGGTGTTAGTCAACGACACAAATACGTAGGAATACTTAAATAGATACCAGAATATATTTAATATACACCCAGACCCGGAAATGCAGACATCTAAATGTTCATCACACAAATGCCTGCCCCCGTTGGGAATCCAACCCGAGCCTTGCAGTTGGTCGTTTTAGTTAGGCGTGTACGCTAGCCACTCGACCAACGAGGCGTGGAGATATTTTTACTTTCTTTACTTTACTTTTTTTGGTAAAATCCAGTAGGTACCCTAAATTACTAGCAAGCCTTCCTTTCTTGCCCATTGTAATTTAGCCGTATTCTGAAGCCCGGCATCATGTATAGATGTAGTAATACAAGTGACAGCAAATAATCGATGTAAGCTAAAGGAGTTATCGTGTCCAAATGAATGAGGAGCAGACCGAATCGATCCGGCACGTCAGCACGCGCGATACGAATACTAATCTTACCCAGTGAATTATTCACCTGACGCATTCGTACCGACCACTGTAGCAAGACCCCTACGGGATCCGGTTAAATGTTTTGAATTCCTCTAGTTAAATCATTCATTCGTATATCCCACAGTATCTTTCAATAAATATTCCTGAACATATTACACAAACTGGTATAACCACAAAGTAAGCAATTATTTGTTTGTGTTCTTAGTGTTAGTCAATAATACGGTCACATTGAAAATACAGATACAAGTGGTCGCCTATTGGTCGAAATTCGACCATAATAAATTTTAATATCTTAATGAGAAGAACGCCATCTTCATTTCTCAAGACCAACTACTTTGTTTCCAAACTTTTTAGTGCCCCAAATATTAGCGTTCTGCACTTCTCCTACACATAGACTATAAGTGTGCCAAATTTTATTATCCTGCGTCCTCGCAATTTTTGTAATAAGGGGTCTAAAGTTTTGGCGTAACGTATGATATACAGATTTCACAAATGCTTGCCCCTGTCGCAAAACGAACTCAAGCCTCGCAGTTAGTAAGAGTTTGACGTGTACGCTGACCCCGAGGCCAATGAGGTGGTTAAAAACATATTATTCGTTTAAAATTATATACATTTTAAAATATAAACATTCTTATTATTAATAATAGCTTAGTATGAAAATCCTCATTTGACTGATGGAAAGTAAATAAAGGTTTGCTCAATCCGTCAGGAAATCCGTCTGCTTGTTTGCCTTCCAATATTATAAAAAAAAGAAAAAAAAAGATTCAAAGCTAGAAATGTAATAATCTAAAAGTTTACTAAGTATTACCTCTTCCTTTACTTTTCTTTGTAAATGTAAATCTTGGAAATGCTATCTAGGTAGAGAATTCTTCGTCGGTCTAACAACAAAATAGAAAGCAAATCTTTTCGTTCGTGTGCTAGGAACTCAACCAAATAAGGGTACACCTTATTGATAAACGTGATGTCGGTACACTATTGAAAAGCTACGAGGTTTGTACGAAATCCTTCTAAAATCTCTTCACCGTACATCAGTATGCAGATAAACTGTTACTATGCAAGTATTGCCTTCAATCGCCTCCTTTTCCCAACCTTGCTCAAATTGTCCCAAAATGAACATACGTGTCTTCAAAATGTTCCTTAGTGATTAGAGTATCTAGTGTTACTATTATAAAAAAAAAGTATTCATAGTGAGAGAATATCAAACTTCACTAAGGTACGTTTCAACAGACTACGTAATGTCTAATTTAACCATACTATTTGGTAAATGTTTTTTAACCCCCTCGACGCAAAAAGAGGGGTGTTATAAGTTTGAAGTGTCATCAAAACTCCCGGACGGGCACAGTGATTTCAATTTAGTTTTTTTTTATTAAAGGTAACGTCTTATGTGTAAGTATTCTTAGACATGTTTAATAAAAATCGGTTGAACAACTTAATAGTTGTGGGGGATGAAAGTGGGGAGATTAACCAAATGTCTGCAAATATACTCGGATGGGGTTAAGTTCTTGTGTCGGGGTTTTTTATTAATTTAATTTTATTATTGTAAATCTTTTGTATGAGGAATGTAACACTAGATAGATAAAACACTACTAATTATAATAGTAGTAGAAGATTTTTAGTGACTAAATAAATTACTTTAAATAACACATTTTAAACAACTTCATTCATTCCACATTCCAAAAAATGTATTATGACTTTTCTTGGCATGAAGATATATATGTGTGTATGTGTATGTATTACTAAACATTTTATATTACAAATAATCTATCAGTTACAATTTGTACAGTATTACCAGTAAATGTAGGCACAAGTGTCATTTAAAAAATGTATATTCAATAGAATGCTTATGATAACAAGTTCAAATTCTATTAACTCAAAAGTCTAATCACGTTCATTCGTTTATCACAGTCCTTTACACAGTTATAGTGGCTCCGGTTGTAAATCTTTGGGATTCACAGGTCAAGTTACACTGGTCGGTGTGTAATGATTGATGCGTTTGTGTACGAGACTCGTTAAATGCGAAAGTGAAGGGAGCGTTCCCGGGCATTTACGCGGCAACATATAAAATATCGTAGTGTGGAAACCAGCGTATGGTACCGAAATATCACGTGTAAATGCTTTGTGTGATAGAACTTATATTATTTCACTACCAGTAGGTATTCAAGAGTTTTAGTAGACGCCGTAGCGCTGGTGCATATAAATGAATCTGTTTATCCGGGTACTGCTTGTTGCAGGGATAGTTTAATTGACGGCAATCGTTACAATAAGATCAGAGAGAGAGTGGGATTAAAAATAAGTATTTTGTTACAATATAGAGTAAGGGCATGTTCCGTTGTTTGGTACACGTTGTAAGAATGGCAGATTAGAGATTGCCAGTACAGATATACATTGCGAAACTGGAAGGACGTACTTAGTTACCCGGGGAGACCTAAGTTGATATTCCATTGGCAATTTAACCCAGGGCCAACTCTTGCCATCACAGTCTCCACAACCAGCTTCTTTGTTTGAAAAAAGGTATGAATGTGAAAGAAGCTAGTGACACTTGGTACTCGATATTTTCTGCCAACCTAGTAAGGAACTAGGCATGAACATATGTATTTATGAAGAAAGACTTAAAACCCAACATTTCTATAAATTTTCTTAATAAAATCTCCCCTTAACCCCTTTATAAGTTGGTGGACGCAAACTGGTCCATGGGTGGACGCGATTTGGATTTTGTGGACGCAAACTGGTCAAATCGCCATATTTCGATTATTTTAATTGTTAAAAAATAATTACTAGACATTTTGGCTAAAACTTAGCTTAATCCTAAAATAGACTACACTACGGCTGGGTTACAATATTAGTTAATTCAAAACTAGATCTAGAACATTTTTATATTTTATCTCAAACCTGCAAACTCCACTAAGTGGACGCGATCTGACACAACAACTTAAACAATACTTTGGTTCAGTATCAGAAGTGGGATAAGATTTGAAACTTTTAGAAACTTCGCATATAATTTTATTTTATTTATAGGAAAAATAAAGTGCGATGTTATATATAATGTTACGTATTAATACTATTACAATAATTACGTAATAATATATAGGTATTATGTTATTAAGTTACGTATTAATATCTTAACACAATTAACATATTTTCATGCATGCAATCTAAATAGAGAACAATAACAAAACTATTAACTATATTTTAGTATCAATTTTAATGAAATGAAATAAAAAAAGCTAGAAATGAACATTTTAGATATAGAGAGTTTTAGGCTCATAGATGGACTAACTAAAATAGCGAAAAGGTGGCAACACTCAAAAATTATTTGGAACACTTACGGGAAAATTGGACTTTATGGAGAGTGTTATTTTTTTATTGAATTGTTAACTTTCCCAAAATTCCAACTTTTAGTGTTATAACATATTGACACAGAACCCTCAAATAAATGTTAAATACTGTATTAAAATATAAATAAATAATTTATAATCTAGGCTTGAATTTCTAACCATAAGAAATGCGTCTGCTTGTGTGCCTTACAATATCATAAAAAAAGGTTTAATATGAAATGGTTACACAGAAAACTACCACATAAATACACTTAAAATGCGATATGAACTAGAAGCAATTACGGATTTGCATTTTATAATTGATATATTGTAAAGTTAAGATTTTAATTATTTTATGCTAAACACATATTTAATCTGTAATAGAAACACTGAGAATTCAGAAATGAGATTGAATTTGTTATTGACTTGACAACGTCTTAAATTAGGTTGCGGCTCGGAGTCACTCATGAAAAAGTGTAACGCCCGGTAACGTTACGATGAGTCACCGAACGAGAGAGAGGCCCGCCGGAGCGGCGAATGCCTTGCGTCTCTCTCCCACTCTTTAATAATATTCATATCAATAAATATTCTACCGAGAAAAAGACGTTGTCACGTAAAATCTTCGCCCGTAAAACCGACTTTACAGGTAACCATTTTTTTTTCAACTCATCAAGCAGGCGGATTTCCTGATGGTAAGAAATTCACGCCGCCTAGACACTAAAGGTGGTATTGGTGCGCTGCCAACCTGAAGCCGAGATGTTAAGCCTCAACCAAAAGTAAGTTTACCGGCTACCTTACCCTCCGAACCGAAACACGTCGCGACGTTATGGCGGCAGGAGTAGGTGAGGCGGTGGTACTAATAGCAGAGAAAGTCTACCACCTATTAAGATGTCACGGTGTTAGTGCTCGCCATTTACGACCTGCCTGGGAGGAAGGCAGATGGTCAAACAAACAAACAGACAAACTTTCGCATTTATAATGTTAATAGGATAGGATTAGTTATTACTCATAGTCATCAAAATCATGTCAGGTTCTTAAGTAAAGCGGTGGCCTCCTTACTTAAGTTCATTTAGTGTACGTAGTAGTAGTATATGTAGTGTAGTCAAGTGTACAAGATTTCACAAATATTTACTAATTTGACTCAACAGAACCGCAAAATTCAATAATTACGAAAAAATTACGATCATCTTTTCATTCGCTGGCGCCAAAAACCTCGTCTACTTATATATTTTTTCTTTCTTTGAAATGAGTAGATACTCTAGAGTTTAAAAACGCTTGAACGAACTAAGTTCGGAGGGTAAGGTAGCCGGTAAACATACTTTTACTCGAGGTCTAACATCCCGGCCTCAGGTTGGCAACGCACCAATTACCACCTTTGGTGTCTTTAGGCGGCGTGAATTTCTTACCAGCGGGAAATCCTTCTGCTTGTTTGCCTTCCAATATCATAAAAAAAGCAATTATTAGAATAAGTTTAATAAACACAGTCTGATCCAAAAATGCAGACATCTGAATGTTAATCACACTAACGCTTGAACTCGCTGGATTCGAACACGAGCTTCGCTGTTGTTCGGTTACGTTAGGCGTTTACCCTAACCAACGAAGCGGTCTAAGACAAAGAAAATCAATTTTATAACAAAATGGCTGCTATTTGCAATAATTCTATACCAAACAAACTTAGTAAACAAGAAAAATAATAACAAGATCAAATGTTAGAAGGTTTATTATAATACTACAACCAAAGAAAATAACAAACCGCAGATAAAACGAAATTTATAAAAAATATTTTCTTACGAAACAAAAATTGTGATAGTTGAGTATTTTCTTAGTATTTTTAATATTTCGTTATATTTTGTCCTGTAATAAAAGTCTCGATAAATAACAAGTTTCATTACACTAACTTTGATTAAATTTACCGCAAAAAATACTCCTATGAGAGAACCCGCGAAATTATCTTGGCTACATAAATGCCCAGTGTGGTTTACTTTTCTTTCTAAATAAACTAGTAGAACGTCCCAGCTTCACATGGGTGGCCACAACTTCATCTTGAATAACTCTACCTATGAAAAGTACTGCATCAAAGTCCGTTGCATAGTTTTAAATATCTACGCATGTATAGGAATAGACAACAGAAAACGACTTTGTTTTATTGTATGTAATGATAAGATGCATAAAAGATAAATAAACCTCACTCTTCGCATTACTCGTTTTGGTAAGGGCACTCTCCTGTTCCCAAATAATCATGATTGATACATCAGGACCTGGTGGTACACAAATGGGTACCTACCCAAAAACATGGTCAAATGACGTTTTTGGCGTATAAACGTGTGGGTTACATCGCCTGTAAGTACAACAAAAAGAAGAAAAAGAAGTATCTTCACGCTCATAACCCGAAGAGGTAGGCAGAGGCACAACCAGGGCACCCATGAATAGCCGAAGACACTCAGTCCCACAATGTGATAGGTGGTAATCCTATCGCTAACCGGGCACATAATATGTGCCCGGTTCAATGGGATTGGATAATATCCAATACCACTGGATATTATCCAATCCCGAGCAACATTTTTTTTTATTAGAAAATTGGAAAAATTAAATTTTCTTTTTGTTGCCCGACTCGGGATTCGAACCCGGGACCTCATGCAGTCAAGTCCAACTTCTGAACCGGTAGACCACAGAGACGAGTATAACAATTTAATCATTTGCTCTGATAGACTGGCCGACAAGTGCAGTCAAACAAGGCGTTAGTCATTTCCTGTCGCAGTAACATTAGTTGGTAGGTAGTTTACATCATTATGTTCCTTTTCAAAGTAGGGTAGCTGGTAGACTTCTATCACTAGAGGCTTTAGAAGGCTCAATTTATCTCCATTTTATCACTCAATTTATCCCAAAACTATAAACGTGTTTTATGTCCATATGAGATAGGTGTTTCTTACCATCAGAAAAACTATAATGTTTGCTTTTCTATGTTATAAGAAAATATCACTCTCAATGTTGTCACATTAAAAGAAAAAATGTCAAACACGACAACGGATTCCCGTTATTTTAGTGACGCTGATTGGTTTTAAAGTTGAATGTCAACGAAATATCATTACTACTTCTGAAAATGTACAAAGAAATATTACTAGATGGTAGAGTTTTGCAACGACTCGCCCGGATTGGTACCACTGCCTTACATATTCCTGCCGCCATAATGTCAGTGCTTGCCGTTAACGTTGACGTGTGTCGGTTCGGAGGGTAAGGTGTCGGAAAGCTAATTTTTGCTCGAGGCCCGGCCTCAGGTTGGCAACGCACCATTACCACCTTTGGTGTCTCCTTTACCACCAGGAAATCCGTCTGCTTGTTTGCCTTGCAATATCATTAAAATAAAAAAAAATAAAACGATTTAGTATCTGAATACTCCGATGTTTATTAGTTACTAGCTGTTTCCCGCGGCTTCTCCCGCGTAGTCTATCTATTTAATATTTAGCTCTCCAACGCTCCCGTTGAATTTTTTAGATAAAAAAGAGCCTACGTCCTTCTCCCGCTCTGCTGCTTTTGGTCTTAGTGTGACGATATATAGCCTATAGCCTTTCTTGACAAATGGGCTTTCTAACACTGGAAGAATTTTTCAAATCGGACCAGTAGTTCCTGAGATTAGCGCGTTCAAACAAACAAACTCTTCAGCTTTATAATATTAGAGTATAGATTAACAAGATTTTCTTCTTTAGTTAATAACTAAAAAAAAAACTTGTTTAAAAAACATTAGTTATAAGTATAGGTAAATACTAAGAGATTTTATATTGGATTGGTAGGAGGCAAACACAGTAATTTTTGGCAGCATAGAATATTATAGAGTTTTTTTAAACAGTTAATAGAACCGAAACGTAACCATCATGTGATAAAGGTCGCTAACCACGACAGCAAATAGTTAAAAAATTGTAATTTAATCGTTCTTTTAAACCACACTTCAAAAATAACCTGTACATTAGCTTCAAGAAATACTAATCATAAAACTTAAAAGGCACCGCCAAATATATATTTGAAAGTTTGTTTTGCTAAACATTAGTTGTGCCGATACATTCCAAATCTAACACCCGAAATTTGAGGCATTTAACATTAAGGTTGCCACACGGTCAATGTTCTTCCGGACTTTTGAATTATTAAATAAGTCTAGATTCCTAAAAAAATCTAAAATATCCTAAAGCTAATATTTTTTTTAAATTTTCAAATAGTAAAGCCAAATATAATATGTGTAAATAAAAAAAAATTCAAACATTTTCTGTATAATAAATAACTCTTTTCGTAGTTCAAACGCAAGGAAAAATTAATACAGTAGTTTATTCAATAAATATATCTCATTAGGTATATTATAATATATTATAGCTTATTAAATTTATAACTTAAGGTACATTTTTTTTTCTTTTTAAACATGGTTTAATTTTATTAATTAATTAGTTGTATTAAAGTTGTTTCACTCATTTACTTACCTCAAAAATTCTCTGGAATCCCTTTGGTTTGATTTTTTAATCATTGAAATTGTCATTGAAAGGGTTTTTTTATTTTTTTTTAATTTGCCACATATTTCATATATGATCTATGTCATTTCTATATTTTTCCGAAAAAAACCCAAATTTACAGTTAGAAAATTTTACCAGATTTTGCTTTCTTGTATATTGGCAACCCTGATCTAAGCCAATCTAGTTTCATAGTGAATTACGATGCTCACGACTTTATTTCTTAATCGATAAATATGGACGAGGTGCGAGGTGCGAGTTACATAATTCATGGATTCGTTTAAATTCTCATCATTTTGTCAATTGCAAATTAGGTGTTATCTGTGCCTTAAATTTGGTGTTGAAGGCCGTTTGGGTATTTTAAACGTGTTCCGAATATACACAAAAACGTTTCAATAAAATAATATTTGATTATCCTAATCAATTTCGTGTTATTGTATGTGTTTATGATTTTTTTGAATGAAGGCGAACAAACATTTTAATTTTTTGATATTTTTTATTTTTTATGATGTTGGAAGGCAAACAAGCAGTCGGATTTCCTGATGATAAGAAATTCACGGCGCCTAGAGATACCAAAGTTGGTAATGGTGCGCTGCCAACCTGAGGCCGGGATGTTAAACCTCGAGCAAAAGTAAGTTTACCGGCTATCTTACTCTCCGAACCGGAACACGTCAACGGCAAGTACTGGCGTTATGGCGGCAGGAATAGGTAAGGCGGTGGTACCAATCCGGGCTAGTCGCTGCGAAACTCTACCACCTAGTCAAATGTCACGGTGTTAGTGACGGTAAGCCTATGCTCGCCTTTTACGAGCTGCTTAGCTAAGAAGGCAGATGGTCTATTCTGCAAAGAAGCTCGGACCAACACGGGGAAATACATGACGAAACATACGATTAATAAGAGACGATTTAAACCATATTCGTGGTATTCATTTGCCTTCAGTAACGATTGTGTTCTTACCAATATGCAACTATTAATTTTATAGAAGTTTTATTGAAATTGTTGTTCATACTATGTTTTGTAAGTCGTATCATTAAATACGATTGTCGGCAGTGTATTTGTACGATTTCTAAAAAAAGGTGGCAACCCTGTGTCGATGGATTCTCAACCTGGGGCTACAATGTCGGTAACTTACTTGTTAAGTAAGTTTGCTGACTACCTTCGAATAGATACGGACTCGAACTCCGGAGTTAGAGCGGCAGGATGTAGTTTCTAAATCTGGTGAACCGTTGCAGAACTCTACCGCCCGGTAGAAGTTTTATTTATTAGTGTTATACTCACGCCATACGTGTCAGTATTTTGTAAAATAGTAATTGACTCAAGAGTTCGAGAACAAGTTTTTTGACTGCCTTGTTGGTTCAGTGGCTAGCGTACACGCCTAACTACACAGACCAAGCAAGGCTCGGGTTCGAATCCCGACGAAGGCAGGCATTTGTGTGATGAACATTTAGATGTCTGTATTTCCGGGTTTGGGTGTTTACTAAATTTATTCTGGTATCTATTTAAGTATTTCTGTGCATAAGTATCGTTGACTAACACCCATAACACAAGCACATAATGTGCTTACTTTGGGGTTAGATTCAATTTGTGTAACTTGTCCAGAGATATTTAATATAATATTTAATAACAGAAACGGTTCTCAATCTTATTCACAAGATTGGTCTTAATCCGGGTCCAATGAATAGTGTAGAGTGTAGACCATCTGCCTTTCTTCCTGGCAGCTCTTAAGAGGCAAACAGAGTGCAAATGAGTCATTATCAACAACACCACTGGTGGTAGAGTGCTGTACAGAAATTTGCCTGGACAGGTTTCCAGGACCTTACCTAATCCTGTAGCCACAGTGACACTATTATGCTCCGGTTCAGAGGAAAGAATAACCGGACCGTTACAATAGACCTTAAATCTACATGACAGCGAAGCACCTATTACATCTATGGTGTCTACGGGCCACCTCACTTACCACTAGCAGAGCAGGGTGCTTCTTCGCAGTAACATACCATTAAAACACAATTCTTCTCCAGCGCCAAGAATATATCTTCTATTTTTCAAGTTTCCGTGCTTAGTGCTATCGTCTTAAAAGTATACGTTTATGGTTGGTTCGGGTTCCCCGTGTTGATCCGGGCTCCTTTACTGAATAGACCATCTGCCTTCTTGTGATAGGCAGCTCGTAAAAGGCGAGCATAGGCTTACGATCACTAATACCGCGACATCTGACTACGTGGTAGAGTTTCGCAGCGACTCACCCGGATTGGTACCACCGCCTAACCTATTCCTGCCGCCATAACGTCATTGCGTGTTCCGGTTCTTAGGGTAAGGTACCCGGAAAACTTACTTTTGCTCGAGGCCTAACATCCCGGCCTCAGGTTGGCAACGCACAATTACTACCTGTGGTGTCTCTAGGCGGCGGGCATTTCCTACCATCAAGAAATCCGTCTGCTTGTTTGCCTTCCAATATAATAAAAAAATATATGAGAAAAATGGGAACCTTGCCATTAGAACATGCAATAAATACAGCTTACAAAGCTCAAGGGCTGTCGATATCTTACTGAAGGTACGCACATTATTCATTGTTACAATCCCCTTGGTATAACTATGGGTCTCGGTATAAACCCTCGCTTTCAGTATATTTTATTTATTTAGTAACTCCTTTTTAAACAGAGATAACATTGTACTTAACATAAAAGTAAGTATGAGCATACAGGGCGGGGATATCCCTCATATAAAAGTTATCTTCAAGTCAACTCGGTAAAAAAGAAGTTTTAGGCAGATAAAGTTGTCGCCTCTGTGGTCTAGCGGTTCAGTTGTTGGACTTGGCTGCATGAGATCCCGGGTTCGGGTCAGGCAACAAAAATAAAATAAATAGAAAAATTTTGCTCGGGATTGGAAATGTATCCGGTTGGCGATAGAAGGCTTGCCACCCGTCACATTGTGGGACTTAAAATCTTCGGCTAGTCGTGGGTGCCCTGGTTGTGCTTCTGCCTACCGCTTTGGTGATATGGGCGTAAAGATGCTTTTTTTAAAGTCTTTGATCCAATAAAAATCGTGCCCCACTCCGAAACATAGCATAGCGTATATTACGGTCTCAACTCTCAAGATAGCCCTTGTGCTAGGTATTTAGGAGACGGTTACATCTTACCATAAAATTGTATAAATACCTTTGACCAACCAAAAAACTGCTGGTGACATAAAACATAGACTCAACAAACAAACCAATAACAAATCAAACGACACCTTTCCTTGATAACGAGTCTAAATAAGGAGAATCAGGGTATTCGTCAAGTCTATTAATCCAAACATTAGCTACCGGACGCAAAGCTAATCAGACACCCGTGACCGGAATAAGAGAACCGAACCACTAGCACGGATCGTCATCGATTCGAAAGCTGGCTCTCGATTAACAAAAGCGGTAAATGTCATATGAACGATTTATGTATCATAGGAGTTATTGGATAATTCGCACTAATTTGACTCGCACGAAATGTGACTATTTTTAAAAAATATTATTTTTTAATTGAAAACTTCTTTGGAGCTTTGGCGCCATCGAGGGAAAAGATGGTCGAAGTTTTGTGATAATTATTAAATTTCGTGTTGATATTGGGTGAAATTAGTCAATTTTGGTAGCATTTTGTACAATTTTGTTCAGTGAAAGTGCACAAATGAAATAATCATGAAGGAATTAGCGTATCGTGTATTTCCTCGTTGCCGCCAAATCTTTTTACATGAACTTGAGTAATGAAGCCGCTGCTTTACCGAAGGGGCCTGACATGACTTACTGACGACTTATGACTGATGACTAATTATAATTTATCAAAATTGATGTAAAACTTGATGCAAATTGCTACTTGACGAATGGCAAAATACTAACGTGATGGCCAAAATTTAAAGAAAGAAAGAAAACTTCTTTAGCGGCGTTGCGCACTTTTTTGGATGGGTAAAAACTTCTAAACTCGCGTCAGAACACGTGACTTGACGTGACGTGACTAATCGAAAATTCGTAAGACGGATAGAGAGTAAACAGCCGGCGCAGTGTAGGTGAGGAAGTATGCCCCTCTCTTTCTACGGCGCGGCGAAAATGTATGCCTGCGCCTGTTGTTTCGTTTACACGGCGCAGGGCGCTTGCGCGAATGTTCGTCATGTTTGTGTACGATAGTGCAATAAATTAATATTGTATTCTACCACATAAGTGATAGTATTTTCATACCGATAGTTAAAGCAATTTGTGCAAAATTATTCCCTTTCCATTCCAAAATGTCAAAAATGCACAACGTTAATATTCAAGTTTTCACTTCGGCCGGCACTCCCGGAGTGCAACCTGTCGTTTTTTTGTGTAGGCGATTCGCATAAAATGAATTTAATGGTATGCGAATTGACAAATTTAAATATAAGCCCTAACAGCAATTGTCAAGCAACAAATTTGACCATTTCCAAGCTATGGTTTCAAGATGACAAGGCAATTTTTAATTATGCTCATTCAAGGAATGAAAACTCAATGTCATGAAAAGAGATAAAACGTAATTGGATTTTGTGTTTTCTCGAGAACCTACTTGATATTTAACGTACGTGGTTTGGTCCGAGTCTTCTGTGTAAAATAAACTATTTGCCTTCCTGGCAAGTAATCATCATTATCATCATCATCAGCCGGAGGACGTCCACTGCTGGACATAGGCCTCCCCCAAAGAGCGCCACAAGCCACGGTCACCAAGCGCTTGTATTCAGCGACTACCCGTGACTTTGACCAGATTATCAGTCCAAGTCTGGCAAGTAAAAACGAGCAAAAGTTAAGTGGGTTATTACCAAGAAGACCACTAGTGGTAAAGAGCCGTGCTGCAACTCGCTCGGGTAGAGATCCACCGCCTTACGTATTCCTATTCCATAATGACAGTATCATGTTCCAGTCTAGAGGGTAAGCCGGTAAGCTTCCACGGTACTTGGCCTAACACCTCGGCCAAAAGACATTTGGAGAGTCGCGTACTTGTTCACTCTCTTATCACGTAACAAAAAGTTCGCCCGATGGTAGAAATTCAACCATGATACATTTTAATATCTTGTTGATAAGAACTCCATCTTCATTTCTAAAGATCTACTAGATTCTATACTTCTTATCGTCGGAGCTTGGTGGAATTCCATTCTTGATGTAATTTATTTAGAAACACTTGTACTTTCCACAATATATTTTATTATTTTTTATTTTTATAATTTAGCCAACCGGTTTAGCTATACAAGCATCATCAGGGCTATATAGCCCTGACGATGCTTGTATAGCGTGTATAGGGCTATATAGCCCTGATGATGCTTGTATAGCGAAACCGGTTGGCTTGTATAGCGAAGCCGGGAGCATCATCAGAGCTATATAGCCCTGACGATGCTTGTAAAGCGTGTATAGGGCTATATAGCCCTGATGATGCTTGTATAGCGAAACCGGTTGGCTAAATTATAAAAATAAAAAATAATAAAATATATTGTGGAAAGTACAAGTGTTTCTAAATAAATTACATAAAGATCTACTACTTTGTTTCCAAACTTTTTAGTGCGTCATCTGTGATCTTTTATCGCCAACATCAATATATTTATTTGTGTGTGTCAAATGCACGGTAGTGTTAGTAATTTTTTATTTGTTGATTTAAATAATGTACTTTTTAAGCATTATAAAAAAATATTAGCGTTTTGCACTACTCCTACACATACACTATAAGTGTGCCAAATTTTATGCTCCTGCGTCCGCGCAATTTTCTTATACCTTTAAATGAGCAATTCTTGTATATATATAATTGGAATCTCGGAATCGGCTCCAACGATTTTCATGAAATTTAGCATGTAGAGGGTTTCGGAGGCGATAAATCGATCTAGCTAGAAATCATTAAAAAAAATACCGAGCGAAGCTCGGCCATCCGGATATTATATAGATAATGCACCATACGACGTGTCGATTCGAACCTCGTGCCAAGAGTACAGTAGCACTTCGGGAGTAAGCCCCCAGACCCGGGCTGCCGATAAACTAACATTTTCACGTATTTGTAATATTGTTTCGCGAGACTGGCGACATTGTACACCGGAAATATTCAACACATTATGCAAAATAATGATTATATACGAGCTGAATTTATATAGTGTTTAAACTTCAACTAAGTAGTAGTAACGTAGTGGAACTTTAAATTGGTCACGAGTCACGACTTTATTACTTTTAAACTTGAATATGTTTATCAGATAGGAAAATTGTTTGTCACTATAAAAATACTAATTGGTTAGATTTGCGAGAGTATACTTGGTACGTAAGCGGAAAACAGGACATGGGCTCCTGTAAAAGTGAGGAACAACCGAAATTAACGCTAGTTTTTTTCTAGAATGACTAATGTGTTACTAACCTCGCAATTTTTCCAACTTCACTGAACTTTTATTAACGCCAAAATAAAGACGATGGATAAGGATACGATACGGCTACCTATCACATTGTGGAACTTAGTGTCTTTGGCTAGTCGTGGGTGCCTTGGTTGTTCGAGTTAAACTTAATTAATTAATTAAAGTTAGTTATTACTTAATAAAACGTTTGTGGCATTAAAACTCAAAAAAATGAATGATATGGTTAATTTACGCAACCCGATCGATCAAGCGCAGAAGTTTTCAGTCTAAATAATTGCTGTGCTCTAGTGACAGACAGACATTTTTTCAAAATCATCATCATCATCATCATTTCAGCCATAGGACGTCCACTGCTTAACATAGGCCTCC
>NJDD01005502.1:8051-43626 GCA_002245505.1 Calephelis nemesis
CCACTACGGCTTCAGCTAGTTCTACTATTTTGGGATCATTGAGCGCCTTGACTGATTTACTCCGACTTTTGTAAACAATAAGAAATACCATAAGGGCGAAAAAACCGCCCAGAGTGGCGGCTATTCGCACGCCCGTCATGACATCATAGGTTGCGTAAAATTCAATTCGCACTCGATCCCGATCAGCCTGTGTGCGATCTGTTGTGTTTTCAACGACAGTTGTTTCCGCGCCACTCCATCCATCTTGATGTTCCATGACGTGGTCAAGTGTTCATCGCCTGTAAAATAAAATTGTGGATATATTTCCTTCATCATTACAAACGTCAACAGGAGGCTTTTACACAGATAGTGAATTCAGCATGATTTATCAGTAAAGCTTTTTAAGATAAAACCTAAAGGTTTGGGTTGTTTTATATGGATATTGAAAGAATCATTTTATTACACGTACTATATATATATAACAAAACTATTTTTTCCAACGTTTTAAATTAATATTTATTGATAATAATTTTATTTTTATATTATTATATTTTTTTATTATTATATTTTATATTATTTTAATATTATTTATTGATAATATTTTAAATATTTTTCGTTATATTGGTTGTTAATTGTTTAAAACAGTTGATTTCAAATATACCTGTATAAAAAGTAAAAACAGTTTTGATTAAAATTGATAAAATGTAAAATCTTATAAACAAATAACAATAGTCACATTTCTCGTTCTTTAAACAAATGTGATATTTGGCTATTACCGATTTTAATAGATGACCTCGTCGTCAAAATCTATATTTTTTTTAATGAATGAAATAAGATTACGAACACACACCTAAAACCGTAACTTTTAAACTAATCAGTCAGCCATCTCCCATTTCGTTCGTCAGTCATTAGAAAATATTAACACATTTTAGAGTTTTAAGAGATTTAGGGCGAATCGAATAAGTCCAAACTTGATGGTTTTTCCATTTGGTTCTATAGGCATTCCAGGTTTACGTCTCCTATCTTCGAAGTCCATAATCAGACCAGCTTAGTTGTGTCAGCACTCGTTAATATTAAGTCTACAATTAGGTCGCACATAATATGATCAAAAGTGAAAGAAATACACACATTCCGATGCTTACACCTGCAAATGAGCTGATGATCATGTCGATCACGAAAGATTTCAAATAAATAACACCCATCAAAATCCGTAACGCAACAAAATGCCACGGACAGACGGACAAACGGACGCAGACACGCACGCACTACAACTTATAAACACCTTTCGTTTTACGTCGGGGGTTTTAAAAAAGGATTTTTAAAACCGGGTCATAAATAACGGAAAAATAGATTTACATAAAAATATAGGACTCAAACGTACAATACTCTCCTTTTTCAAAGTCGGTCAAAAATAATATGATATTCGAAACTCTTAAATCCCCGCCGAATTAACAATCAATTTAAAAAATCTGATAAAAATATTTGGTTTTTCTTTGTTAAATTCATCTTTATGTCATGCATAATTTCTAAAAGTATTGAAACTTCCGAGTACCTAGAAAGCACGAGGAAAGCCTAGCAACAATGTTGTCGCTCAGCGATTTCCGTTACACAGTTGCTGCTCTTTGTCGAACGACGTATCTGGGACAAGGTATATCGCAGTTGCCCTCTTTTCTCCGATTGAGTATTGGTTTTCAACGGGATGACTTAAATCCGTAAAAGACGCAAGACAATAGATTTTAGGCTTACGTTTTATACATGTGTATGGACAGGATAGGTTTTGTCAGTTTTGACACGGTTACCGAATTAAGTCTGAATGATGGTTATTAAAATATTATATCGGCTTGCTGCGTCCGTCACTGCCTTACACGCTAGGTTATCCGTCAGTTAACTCGACGACTGATAACGTGTAACGGCAGGTTGTACGCATAGATTTTTGCAACGCCTATTATTGTGACAAAAGAGACAAACATTCAGGTTTGAATCAAACGGAGAATAAAATTTAAAGAACTACCTGTTATTTTAAGCAATTGGTAAATAACAAATGCTATTACTATTATCAAGTAGTAAATTGCAAACTAATAGGTTGGTTTTAGATACACGTCCGGGTAGCAAAATGACGCTTGCGCGAATACGCGCGGCGATGGCTCGCTCCGTGATGTTACCTCCCTCCCGCTCGCGCTCGCACCACCACCACACCGCGGCGCGGCGCTCGCACGGCGTTTAGATGCACGGATTAATTTCATTTTGTGAGTTTCTATGTATTACGTTAGGTTATTAAGGTAGGATATAGGATAATTAAGGTAGGTAAGTAATTTTCCGACTTGTGCAGGTGCTTTCCGGGCATGGATGCTTCGGAAAGTATCTGCACAAGATCGCGAGACGGGAGGCGACCCCCGCCTGCCACGAGTGCGGGGCGCCAGAGGATACGGCGTCCCATACGCTGGGAGAGTGCGTCGCCTTCGAACAACAGCGGCGTACTCTCTCAGCGATCGTGGGAGAGGACCTCTCGCTGCCGAGCGTGGTCAACGCCATGCTCGGCAGTGACAGGTCCTGGCAGGCGGTGGTCTCCTTTTGCGAAGACGTAATGACGCAAAAGGAGACCGCGGAGCGGGCCCGGGAGGACGATCCCAACACGGGCCCGCTCCGGCGCAGGCGGACCGGGGGCGCGAGAAGGCGGTTCATCCGCCTTCAGAGTGTTTCCGATGCGGGGCTGCCGGGGGGAGTCGGGGGACTTCCTCTGGCCAGCACGGCCTCGCACGCCTGGGGGGCGACTCCAGTGGCCAGAGTCACTCCTCTTTCAGCGCGGAGGGAGGCCCGGTAAAGACCGGGCCGTAGCCGCGGAGCGAGATGGTGAATGCCAACGCGACCCCATCTCGCTCCTAGCCGGGCGGCAAGAAGGTCTCCGCAGGGGTTTTAGTGGGTAGGACTGCCCCAGTAGGAGGGTGCCGCCGACGCTTCTCGACGGCGGCGCCGGGGCAGGAGGGCGTGGGCCCTAGCGAGTCCCACACTCGGGCCCGACCATCTGGGCCCGGTCGTGCGTAAAGGCATTTCCCCTGCGTGAAAAAAAAAAAAAAAAAAAAGGTAGGTAAGTAATTAAAATAAGTGTTTATTCATAGGTTAGTTTCGTCGATATCTTTTGTTGTGGTCTTGTGAATATTTTTGGGTAGGATATAGTTTGAACACATAATATTATAACAAATTATTTTATCCTTTTTAGTTCTAGAGAGTTTTTGAAGGCGGTTTTCTTTTTTGTTTAAAAATATTTTTTTAACACTTTTACTGTATTTTTTTGCTGTGATGCGTGAACAATCAAACATTTACAGATAAAAAGTACGTATAATATCAAAGCATCCTTATAACGTACTAAGTACTACGAGGGCCAAACTGAAAGTTTTTAGAACTGGCAACTTAAAAGCATTATATTAAAAAAATAAGTTTAAATTTTGAAAATAGAACTCTTTACCAATAATATTGAGTATACATTTCATTCATTTGTCATTTGTTTTACGATAGTAAAAACGTACGTAGCGAACCGAAACGAACGTAGCTAAGGCTGCGTTTATTTTAATAAAATATACATTAAAAATATTGAAACTACATACACACGTGGAAGCTAGCTAAACCGATTTCTTAATTTCCTTAAACAAACTGTTGTATGGACAAAGATACTCTATTCTGTAGCTACGTAAATTAAACAAATGATGGTATTTTTTTAACAATGTACTAAATAGTTGTACTAAAAAACAATGTAATAAAAAATTTGAAAGTGTTTAAATTTGCTCTGTGATTTAAAATGTGAAAGACTACTTATAATTAGGATAAGTAAAACTCGCGAGCGACGTTGCCCTTACTCCATATTCTATAGAACGTAAGGATGGTTTATCGAAGCCATAATATTTTAGTGTTATTCACCATGTTTGAAATTTTTGTTTGTTTAAATTTTCGATATCTGAACTGAAATGATTAGATTAAAATAGTATGATACATTTTAAAAGGAATTATTGTCATACTGATAGTGCCACTTCATATGAAAATTTTATTTATACTTTGTGCAATCATGAGGTTCCGTCACACCACACTTATACTAATATTAGAAAGCTGAAGAGTTTGTTTGTTTGCATGAACGCTCTAATCTCAAGAGCTACCGGTCCCATTTGAAAAGTTATATATCACCACGCTAATACTAATAGAGCCGAACACCAGTACTATAAAGAATATTTCAAAATAAGGGTCTTTTCATATTGAGAGTTAAAGTATCGCAAAAATCACGAATGATGCAATTGCTACCCTCTGAAATTTCTAAAAAATAACAGCCGTAACAGTATATTTCTTTTAAGATAAGCTCACTATTGGCCAATATGAATAACATAATATGTTAAGAGATAGGTGTTCTAGAGGTTTTTTGATTTGTTAATTATTGAAAAATAACAGCAGTTGCCAGGGAACTGATCCAAAATAACTAAATTTTTCATCTTTGGTTATTAATATTGGCCGAATAACCTTCTTTATGCTGAACAAATTTGTCTTAAAATAATGCATTACTTGCGAAGCGGTTTTTATATATTAATCCTTATCTTAATATATACGTTCTTCATCACAAGTTTTTAATTTAAAACAAAATTGCCCTTCACATCATTCGATTTAAGTAAATATTTTAGGAGATAATACAGTTTTAAAATAACACTTCAGTAACCGACCGCGCGGCCCAAACGCGTGGTATGCGCGTGGTCGGCTCTTTACGGAACGGTTGTGCTCGATGAACTTTTCAAATTTATTCTTTCCACAATATCATCGTATAATACTTTTCTAAGTTTTGTTTTGGTTTACTTATTGCATTAATTTCCTTATCTAAATAGATACATTTGATATTGTAGTTTTTCAGGGCAATTCTTTTACCGTAGATAAGCGACATGTTTTCGTATAGTAATACATTTTTGAGTAAAAAAAGATTTTTCCCAGTTATTTATATTCTTGCATATATAATAGTATATTATATATAGTAATAAAAAAAATGTGGAGACAAAGATCTCAAATATCTCTACAGTCTGCCCCTGTAAAACGGCTGCGGTTTCTGCGCTGCAATGAGACAGAGGATGAAAATGAGCTTAACGTTGAGTCGAAAAATATTGAAAACCTTCTTTTTCCTGAAACTGTCTGATGAACTTTAATTCTAATCTAGAGTGACCGCACATACCGCCCCACTCCCAGGGGATCCCGTTCTTTTAATGTTAAGTTACCGTTGTTAGTATAACTTTGGCCTGAACGATTTTTGGGCAAAATCAAATCAAAATTTTGTTGCTACATTTTTTAAATAAGTATCATCACGTCCATAACCCTGAAGACTTAGGCAGAGGCACAATCAGAGCACCCACGACTAGACGAAGACACCAAGTCCTACAATATGATAGGTGGCAAGCCTATCGCCAACCAGACACAAATCCAATCCCGGGCAAGTGGCAACATAATTTTTATTAACAGATGTAAACTCCGTCCGTACAAACGACGGCACACGAGATCTCGTGTTTCGTGTCGATTTCCTGAGGTTGCCTCGAGGCGAAACGTACGTCGAGTGCGATTTGATGTTATCTGTGGCGAAAAAGTTGGCGAAGGAGGTGACAAGTGGCTTTGTTTCCCGAGTTCGGTTCGAGATCTGGTGGCGAAGGTGAGAGGTGGGAACTTTAGGTTGGGTTGTCACAAGCGAAGGACGTGACAATTTATATCGATCTCGAGTTTATTCTTTATTCGTGTTTTTGTCGCGGAAGTGGGCGGTGGGAACGTTATTAGGCTTGTCACATTCTGTGTCATTTGGAGGATTACTCACCACAACCGTTACACTGCTTACGCGTAGTTAGTAAAATGAAGGCTTATTTTACATCTGTTATAATAGATTTTCGCAAAATAACGCCTAATTCAATAAAATATTATTTTTATTAAATACACATTATCTCCCTCTTTTTTTGCCTGACCCGGGGATAGAACCCAGGACCTCAAAAAGTCCAAGGCTAACGGTGACGACATGTATTTCTACATTTTCAAAAAATCTTTTGTTGAAGGTTTCTATAACTTTGGTTACGTTTTAATTATAATAAAACCGAAATACAGATTAAACTATAGAGAAAATAAATTAAAATAACGTATTTCTTCTATTTACCTGAGGTATAATTTGAAAAGGGAAAATTATTAATGTTCCGTTTTCACGCCACAATTGCTAAACTAATTTTGACATTTAAAAAAAATTCTAATTTTATCTCAAAATTTCAACGGGTAGAGCTAAATATTAATTAACAATAATAAGCGGACGAAGCTCGCAGGTAGCAGCTTGTTATATTTTTTCTTTAGATGGCGCAATTATTAATGGTTTGAGTTTAAATAAGTGAATTTTAGTGTGGTTAATACAGAGGCTTAAGGGGCCATCCATAAATTACGTCACATGTTAATTTATCATTTTAATGTGACAATATGTGACAAGGGGCAGGGGGGATCGAAAGACTTGTGACGTCACATTATAAAACTAGTATTTCGCGCGGCGCGGGCTGCGAGCAGCCCGCGTGTGATCCGCCGCCCATGTAGACTGTTGTCCAGTGTGGCTAGTTGAATTTCACACTTTCGTTTTATTTGCTTTGAGTAAAGAATGGTGAAGAGTTTTGTTTGCTTGAAAGGAGGTTATCAGTAGTAGTTTGAGCTCAACCTCTGTCAAACCACATATATCGCGTGCTGCGCGAGCTGCAAGCAGCTCGCGAGTAGCACCTTATACTCACAGTTCGGCTTGCAGCCTCACTGTGAGCTCGCGGTGCTCCAGTCTGCATCTCAAGACATCAAAGTCCATACTGAACTCGATATTTCCAAATGAGCGCAGGATTAAATCAGGTGTAGGTACTTTGAGTTCAAACTCATTCAAACTACACATATCGCGAGCTGCGCGAGCTGCTAGCAGCTCGCGAGTTGCACCTTGTACTCACAGTTCGGCCTGCGGCCTCACTGTGAGCTCGCGGTGCTCCAGACTACTTCTCAAGACATCAAATTCCATACCAAACTCGATTAAATGAGCGCAGGACTAAATCAGGTGTACTTAGAGTTCAAACTCATTCAATCTACTCATATCGCGTGCTGCGCGAGCTGCAAGCAACTCGCGAGTAGCACCTTGTGCTCACAGTTCGGCCTGCGGCCTCACTGTGAGCTCGCGGTGCTTTAATCTTGAAAATTGAAAATTCAGCAGAAATGGGTTTTTCAACAGCAGCCATTTTGTTTTTGAAAATTAGATAATTTTTCAGGAGGCTCTGATATTCTGAATTGCCACCTAGGCTCTATAAAATAGCATTATCTCGATCTCACTACTTGTTTTGGTTTTGGCAGGCCGTTGCCAAAGTTTTGTCCAACTATAGGTAGCTCAAGGGAAATTCTGCATTACGTTCTTTTAAAGTAAACGCTATCAGAAGACATAAGATTTTTTATTGCATCATAGCTGTAACAGATTTTGAACAATAACTTCCGGTCGCCATCTTGGATTTTAAAATGGTTGCTAAATTTGAAATCAGCGTCCTCTTTTCAGTCTCAAATGACACCAATATGGTCATTTTATGAATAGGTTTAGAAAATAGCAATTTTTCAGAAAATTTTGTTTTGGATGTCAGCCATTTCGTTTTTCAAATTTTCAACTTTTTTTTTAATTTCTAGTAATTGCCTAATAAGTTATAAGAAATCACGGAATCTCAGACTCGCTAAGCCTTTCCGTTTAAACAGACAGCTACAGTACAGGTAGCTAACCAAAAATTTTATGTTTCTTGCTTTTTAATTAGGCTTTATTTAAAAGTTCAAAAAGATTTAGTCTAGGTCGAACATAGCGGTTTTTCATTAATTACTTCCGGTAGCCATCTTGGATTTCAAAATGGTCGCCAAATTCAGAATCAGCGCCCTCGTTTATGTCTCAAACGACACCCATATCGAGTATATCTATAACGGTTTAGAATCTTAAAAAATGTAAAAAAAACCGATTGTTGTATGGCGGCCATCTTGTTTTTCGGCATTTTGATTTTTTTTTTTCAAAAGTTCTTGTAATTGCCACCTGGGCTCTACAAACTGGCGTTGTGACCTTTCCTCCAAGTCTTTTTGTTTTGGCAGGCCGTCACCTAAATTTTTAACAGATCCAGGTAGACCAACTTTGACAATTTTATTTTAACTTTGAAAATTTATGCTATCCCCTGGCAAAAAAAATTTTACGCTACGACCGCCGTAGCGGTTTTTCAATTATAACTTCCGGATCTTGGATTTGAAAATTAATACAAAATTCGAAATCCCCGCCCCCGATTACCCCTTAAAAGTCGTGTTTGGCGACTTGACCCGAATTTTTCAAAAATTTTAAAAATTAAAAAAAAAATGGCCTCCATCTTGAAAAAAATTAAAAAATCCGAAAAGCCCTGGCAACACTGAGCAGTATTCACTATGGAAGCAAATCTCGATCTCTAACCGTTTAAAATCTACAGCGTTTTCAAATTTGTATGGCGGCCATCTTTTTTTCGCCATATTGGATTTTTTTTTAAATCCAAAGAAATTTTGAGAAACCGATCAATAACTTGAAAGAAAGCAACTTTCCAACTTTAACGGTTCGGACGCAATAGAAGAATCAATTTTGTATGGCGGCCATCTTGTTCATAAAAACCTTCGCCTGGTAATATCAAATACAATAAAAAAAGAATTAGCCAAATCGGTCCCGTCGTTCGGAAGTTATGCGCTTACACACACATTTAGCGATTCATTTTTATAGTATAGATTTTGCACTCTCGCTATAAGATTATCTCTTCCGTGACAACATTTGATTCCTAGAGCCATGTTGTAATGCAAATGAGAAACAAAATTTACGTTAAGAATTACGGCTAGACGTGCCCGAGAACTTTTTGCGAGATGACGATGCTTTATGGATGGAAGAAAATGATGTCGACATTAAGGATGTTCCTGACGTTCAAATTCAGAACGAAAATGAAATGCCTGATTTACCAGTGATAGCTAATATAAAAGAGTGAATACAAAGTCCATGGACACAAGATGATTGAGTTTCATATTTTAAATTAACATTAATTAGTTGCTTATTGTTTCCTTACTAATCGCTTATTCTATTTGAATATCAGAAATATTTGACTTTATGTTGATTTTATTAAAGACTACTTAATTATTTTTTTTCCGTTTCCGGTAGCGGTACAGTAAACATCATCCTGCAACTCGTCCGTCCAAATAATTAAATATTCACGGAATATCAACGAATTAGTGATAATCAAAGCATAAAATGAGAACTTCAAGTGACAATAAACCCTGTAGTGATTGAAAACTAGTGGATTAAGTGACTTAAATATCTAAAAAACCGCACAAAACTGGTAATCAATTTCGATGTTATCAGCAGACGCGCAAAAGTGACAGTGACAACCAAACAATTTGACAGGAAAAACGTCATTAAAATCAAAACACCTCACGAGTCAGGGTTGCCAACATATAAAAACTAAAAGTGCAAAATGGAAGGACAGTTTCAAGTTCTCTTCGAGAAAATGCAATTAGAGATGGCGAAACAAACAAATTTAATATTCGAAAGAATGGATGAAAGACTGGAGCCACTTATAAAAGAAAATAAAATTATGAAAAGTAAAATCGAAGCTCTGGAAAAGAAAATCGAACATTTTGAGAAAGATCAAAAGAAAAATAATATATTGGTTTTTGGGTTGGAGGAGAATGAGAAATCGTCATTGGGATTGCTACAAACTGTTCAAAATATTATTCGGGCTGATTTAAAAATAATTATAGAACAGTGTGACGTATCAAAGATTCACCGTATAGGAATTAAGACGGAAAATAAGGTACGTCCAGTAGTGATCACTTTTGCAAATTATTGGAAGAGGATAGAAGTATTAAAAACTAAAAGTCATTTGAAACAGATCTATGTAACCGAAGATTTTCCTAAAGATGTACTAGAAAAAAGAAGAGCATTGAAGCCAAAACTTGTAGAAGAACGTGCAAAAGGAAATACCGCATATCTAAAATATGATCAATTGATTGTTAATGAAGGATATCCAAGCAAGGAAAAGAGGAAGAGAGATCAGTTGACCTCACCAGATAACCAGAATCACGCTAAAAAAGTCAGTGATTAATACACCAACATACAAAGAAAACCGTAAACATGCATTTGACTTGATGAGACCGAGATCTAACTCTCTTTCACTAACAAAACCAAACCTAACTAAATAGCAACTACCATACAGCAACCGGAAACAGACCAACCCCAACCCGGCCGGTCCCCGTGGGGTTGTAAGACCACCACCCCCTAGAGTAATATCACCCCACAAAATCAGCAACAAAATATGTGACAAAAAATTATACCAAAAAAGAAATAATAACCTATACGTGGCAACATTGAACGTCAGAACTTTAATGAAAGATTTCAGATTAGAGGAATTAGAACATGCTATCAAAGCTATAAAATGGAATATCATTGGGCTCTGTGAAACTAGAAGATCAGGAGAAGAGATACGGGAATATAACGACTATATTTTCTACCATTTCGGAGAAAAACAAGGCATCTACGGCATTGGATTCATTGTGAAAAAATATCTCAAAAACAACATTATTAGTTTCGAAGGAATAACAGAGAGAATAGCAATTCTAAACATTCAACTTCCAGGCTTAAAACAGTTATCTTCGATTATACAAGTGCATGTGCCATGTGAAAAAGATTTAAAAACAGCTAAAGACAAATTTTACAACGATCTAACAAGAGCAATGCAAAGCGTAAATAAACATATCCTCTTGCTCGGGGATTTTAATGCTCAAATAGGCAGTAAATCCAACAAGGATGAGTTTGTTTTGGGAAATTACAGCAGTGGAGATCGAAATGGCAATGGACAACGACTTGTGAACTTTTCCTACGCTTACAATCTCAAGATAATGAATAGTTTTTATAAAAGAGTAAATCAAGAAAGTGGACATGGATCTCCCCAAACGGCAGAGATAAGAATGAGATAGATTTTATCTTGACAAATCAAAAACAGTTTTTTAACGATGTTAGTGTAATAAATAAACTCAACTTTAATACCGATCACAGAATGGTCAGAGCCAACATTAAGTGTGACCACAAAAAATCCAGGAAATTTATCGTACCTAACAGGGTTCTGTCCCTAACACAGAGTGCTCTGTCAGACCTAGAAAACAATATCAGCAACATTGAAAACTACATTACCTTACAAGAAAGGTATGACGCTTTTGAGAAGTTGTTAAAAAGTATAAGTAACCAGCGCTCAAATAATCTGAAAACCAATAAATTAGGATCAGAAACAATAAAATTATTAGAAGAAAGAAATATAATGATTGAAGATAGAAAAAAGAACCGTAGAAATATAGAAAATATCAGTAAGCAAATTCAAACAGCCATAAGAAAACACAGAGAAAATGTCAGACTAAATGTTTTAAGCGAGCAAATAGAGAAGACTGGTGGAATGAAAAAAGGTCTAAAGCAATTAGAAGATTACACACAATGGATACCAAACATGAAGAACAGAAAAAATCAGGAAAAAAATCAATTAACAATACAAAGAACAAGCATAGCAAAACTAGCGACAGAGTTCTACAGAAACTTATACACGGCAGTAGATAATACATCCATTGACAATCACACGACTTACAACAGAATCCCCGATGACCTAGAATCAGTTCCATGCATACTAGAAACTGAAGTCAAACAAGCTATTCAATCACAAAAAAGTGGGAAAGCAGTTGGAGACGACAAGATATCTAACGAATTACTGAAAGGAACTCTAACAATAATCTGCAAAGCTTTAACACTCCTATTTAATGAAATACTGGAAACTGAAATAATACCAACTCAATGGACAAAATCAACAATGATTCTTTTACACAAAAAGGGTGCCAAAAATGAAATCAACAACTATAGACCTATATGTCTGATGTCTAACATATACAAAGTGTTCGCTAAAGTATTATTGGGAAGGATAACAAAGAAGCTAGAGGAAAATCAACCTAGAGAGCAGGCAGGCTTCCGTCCTGATTATTCTACTATAGACCATATTCATGTTGTCAAACAAATTATAGAAAAATGTAACGAGTATGGCCAACATTACTATTTATCTTTCGTAGACTACAATAAAGCCTTTGATTCGATTAGTCACAAATTCATCTGGAAGACACTAGAAAACCAAGGTGTTGAAAATAAATATATAAATATTTTAAAAACCATATACAAAAATTTGACAGCAAAAGTTCAACTAGAAAAACAAGGTGATGAATTCACCATTCAAAGAGGTGTCAGACAGGTTGACCCGTTGTCCCCGAGACTTTTCACTGCAGTATTAGAAGGCATATTTAGGAACCTAGATTTTGGGTTAACTATGGAATAAATGTGAATGGTGTGAAACTCAGTCATCTAAGATTTGCAGATGACTTAGTGCTATTTGCTGAAAGACCCGAGATACTTCAGGTCATGATGTATCAATTAGATCAAGAAAGCATCAAAGCCGGCTTGTCAATGAACTCCGAAAAAACAAAACTAATGACTAATTCACTACAAAATAACATATATTTGGGAGAAACTACTATTGAATATGTTGATGAATATGTGTATCTAGGACAGTTAATATCAAATAAAGTTCAATATACAAAAGAAATTGAAAGAAGAATTAGTAACACATGGAAACGTTATTGGTCTCTCAAAGAAATAACCAAGAATAAATCAATCCCTATAGCAGTGAAAAGTAAGTTATTCAACTCAACTATTCTTCCTTGTCTTACATATGGATGCCAAACATGGCCAGCTACAACCAAAAACAACAAAAAACTAAGCGTTTGCCAACACAGTATGGAGAGAAGCATATTAAATATCAAACTAAAAGATAGGTGGAACCTTACAAAAATCAGAAAAAAAACCTAAGTAAATGATGTCATACAAAAAATAAAGAAACTAAAATGGAGCTGGACTGGACACTTTATTAGAACAAATAAAGACAAATGGACAAGGGATGTAATAGAATGGTATCCTAGAAATGGGAAAAGACAACAAGGCCGTCAAATAAGAAGATGGGAAGATGACCTAGCAAAGGGATGGAGAAAGTTAGCTCGGAACAGGGACATCTGGAAACAATTAGGGGAGGCCTATGTCGAAGGACAGCCTGACCATCCAGTTGCTGCAAAGAGTACATAAATTTTTATTTTTATTATTTTCAGTTTTTAATATTCTTTAGTTAAAATTTTGTACAAACGGTCAGAGAAATAAAGGCATTATCTTATCTTATCGACTTAATAAAAATAAGTAAAAACATGATTTTTTTTCTAGATACATGCATCAGTTTGAAAAATGTATGACGACACATTAGGGGGGACGGGGTTCTAAAAATCGGACAACCTGTGACAAGGAGGGGGAGGGGTCGAAAAGTTCTAAAATTCGCGTGACGTAATTTATGGATGGCCCCTAATCAGAAATATTTTTTTTCAATGACTGCCGTTAAATAGCTACATTGATGTCACAATTTCTTTAAAAAATTTTAACAATTTGAAAATTTAAGGATTTTACTACAGTTTTAATATTATTTCAAACAAACCGTTTTCCATGTCTTCGCTTTCTTGATTACCTCAAACAAATTGATATAACCATTTTGAAACAACGTTAGCTCAAGTATCCGTAGGTGTACACATACAACAATGTAGCAAATATTGTGACGATTCGTCTAGCTAGACGTTCAGGTAAAACTTACATGACACAATGTAATTATTGACTTATTACCTCGATTAAAACTGTATTCAGAAATTATAAAAAAACTATGAACAGATAAGTAACTTAAATAAATATCTGTATTCGGTAATCGAACCAGAACTAGTCGAATCTATCGCTCTACAGCGATTGCTCGCAGTTGTCACATAAATATAGCAATACATATTACTGTACAATATTGTACAAAACCGTAATTCATTTGAACAGTTTCCCGTACATCGACAAGCCAGAACTTTACCTTTGTTCTATATTTAGTTTCATTGTGTGCTGTATAGGGGAACTGCAGTTTTACTAGGGAAACGAAATTTCTGATACGTTTCAAACTTTTTCTCGAAAGTAAAATTTTCCGGTAGCCATGCTACGTTTTTAAATGGTATAGCGTCATTTCTCAACACTGTAAAAAAGGACGATGATGTTATACGTGATGTTGAAATACATTTCTTTCTGAGAAATAATAATAGATGGTTTTTTTGGAAATCTAAAAGAAAAAACAACGGAATTAGTGTCTGATTTTATTCTATTTCAATAAGTTTTTTGTGTATCACTGACATAAAGGGCTCAAACGCGCGTTACCATACGATACGATTGTAACCATAGATTTAGTATGTATGTAATCGATCAACAAATTCAATTAAAATACGAAAAAAAATATGCCTACGCGGAATGTACGTTAACTATATCGATAAATCAATCCACAGTTTAATGTTTATGTAAACGAACTAATTAGTTAATTAATATGTCTCGTATTGATCAGGGTGCACTTTGGAGAACGGACATTCGTCTGGTAGTTCGTCGTATATGTGCGCATGTGGAATAAACATGCACAAATAGCTCTTAATTTGTGCGTATTTGTGACAATATTAGATTTGAAAAAATATTTTTAGTTTTCAAGTAATCGCAGTTTTTCCAAAAATTAAAAAAAAAATCGTAGCGCCTAAATGAGAAAATATATAAGGTCACCGAAAACTGTATTCGGTTCTTCTTAACGTGCATATTTACCATAAAAAAAATCAAAAGCATACATACATGCGTTTTTGAATAATATGAATTAAAGTCAAAAAACGGCGTTCTAACTTTGACGTGATTGCACAAATTACTGTCTCAACCTAAGTTGTTAACAAAAAATTAGTGCGTTTAGTCAAATAATATGTAAGATAAATATCTAGTGTGAAATATTTCGCATTAATAAGTAAATATAAACAAAAATCGAAAGAGCAATGTAAACTCTGGTTATCCGACCAAATTCGAATGACTACAAAAAAGCGGGATTTTTATACATACTGATGACCTTAACTTAACTCATTAACCGATTGAAACTTAATTACACTCACAGTCTAGGTCAGGGGTGGGCAAATTACGGCCCGCGGGCCGGATCCGGCCCTTGAGAGGTTTTAATCCGGCCCGGCGAGGGTGTTTTTTTTTAGAAAAAAATATGATCCACCTTAAAAAAATTAATGGTCGAATTGTTAAAATACTATTGAAATTTGAACAATTAAAATACTAAATCGATAATTCAAACATATATATTGCGTATTTCATATGTTAAGACTTCATAAATAGATTTTATTTTAATAAAGGATAGTAAAATAAAAAAATTGCCTTATGTCATCTTTATACAACCTTGAATAATCGTAATATTTGCTGCTATTTTTAGGTGTTTTAATAAACCGGTCCGCCTCAAGATTGATTACCTATAATTTACTAACCCGCCACTAGATTTTTTTTAACTTACCGGCCCGCGGTCAAAAGAATTTGCCCACCCCTGGTCTAGGTGTTACTTTCTTGCTGGGGTAACGCACACCTTTATTTAGCACTACCACAGGGTACTAGGTGGTAAATTTTTACGTCACTCCCGTGTTTTTGCGTCACCATCTTAGCTTTTTTCTAAAGCTACTGCAATGCTTTTCATTGTCATGTTCCAGATGGAGTGTAGGATAATTATTAGTAAAATAATTTAAAATATCCTCACGCGATACAAATAGCAAGGCATATTTTTTCTGTGGCTTGAGACAGTCAACAAGTATACATATTCATAAAATAGTAAGGGACAACCGTGGACTATTGAAGCCAAACATCATATAAGTGCATCGCTATACCGTGGCCAGACTCTCAGGCCCATCATAGCTTAGCACCCGAACATTACACGGACATTACAAGGTAAGGCGGTGAATTCCAAGTTTCACACGGGCGAGTGGCTGCATATTACTATCACCAGTGATCTTGTGGATAATGAGTAACGACCCATGTAAACTATGCTCGCCTCTTACTAGCTTTTTTAATAGGGAGGAATCTACTCTTCAACACCAGGCTAACGAGGGGAAATCAACAAATTTGATATCTATAGGCGATAGTTGTCTCTTTCCATCAGGAACGCTAACTGCTTGTTTGGTGTGCGTTACCCCAGCAAGAAAGTAGCACCTAGACTGATATGAGTGGGACAAATAATTAGTGCTCGATGTGCTGTAAATGTGCGTCGAATAAAAAATTTGTGCATGTTGTCGTTTTGGAAATAAACGGAAAAAACACTTCCAGCTGGGGTAACGTTACCCCAGCAAGAAAAATCTAAACTAATTATCGGAGAGTTAAAAAATGTATATGAGCAGAGAGCACATATTTGTGCAAATTTGTGCGCTAAAAATAAAATTTGTGCGTCTTCAGGTTTTCGAGATATTGCATTAATATCATAAATGCGTAATGTACGTATAAACGTATGCGTAAAATATATCGTAATCGATACCAATCTCAATTTTTAAATGGAAACTGATCTGTGATTTTATACTATACAAGGTACAAATAACTTTCAAGAACGTTTTGTTTTTAAATATTTACACTTAAGATTTTTTTTCTGTGATCTCATGATTACTTTTAGAATCACAATTAAGAAAATAAAAATGTTAATAATCATACGCACAAAGTCTTTCATTTCATATAGTAACAGAATGCATTTTTTAATTAGTTCCCTAAATTTTTTTTTTATTTTTTTTTCATGATATTGGAAGGCAAACAAGCAGACGGATTTCCTGATGGTAAGAAATTCACGCCGCCTAGGGACACCAAAGATGGTAATGGTGCGTTGCCAACCTGAGGTCAGGATGTTAGGCCTCGAGCAAAAGTAAGTTTATCGGCTACCTTACCCTCCGAACCGGAACACGTCATGACGTTATGGCGGCAGAAATAGGTAAGGCGGTGGTACCAATCCGGGCGAGTCGTTGCTAAACTCTACCACCTAGTCAGAATTCACGGTGTTAGTGACGGTAAGCCTTTGCTCGCCTTTTACGAGCTGCCTGGCAAGGAAGGCAGATGGTCTATTCTACAAAGGAGCCCGGACCAACACGGGGAATAGTCATAGTATAGTCATAGTTTAGTTATTAGTGTAACTGTACCTGCTATAATACGTTCAATAAAGAAGGTCATCAGTGTGTATGAAAACGCCGCTTTTTAGTAGTCATCCTAATTTGGTCGGATAACCAGTGTTTACGTTGCTCTTTCGATTTTTGTTTATATTTACATAATGCGAAATATTTCACACTAGATATTTATCTTACATATTATTTGACTAAACGCACTTATTTTTTGTTAACACCTAAACATCTTAGGTTGAGACAGTAATTTGTGCAATCACGTCAAAGTTAGAACGCCGTTTTTTGACTTTAATTCATATTATTCAAAAACGCATGTATGCTTTTGATTTTTTTATGGTAAATATGCACGTTAAGAAGAACCGAATACAGTTTTCGGTGACCTTATATATTTTCTCATTTAGGCGCTACGATTTTAGTTTTTGATTTTTGGAAAAACCGCGATTACTTGAAAACTATAAATATTTTTTCAAATCTAATTTTGTCACAAATACGCACAAATTAAGAGCTATCTGTGCATGTTTATTCCACATGCGCACATATAATAGTCTTTGAGATACACGATTTTGCAAAACGTTACCGCAGCAGGAAACGCAATATCTCGAATACCTGAAGACGCACAAATTTTATTTTTAGCGCACAAATTTGCACAAATATGTGCTCTCTGCTCATATACATTTTTTAACTCTCCGATAATTAGTTTAGATTTTTCTTGCTGGGGTAACGTTACCCCAGCTGGAAGTGTTTTTTCCGCTTATTTCCAAAACGACAATATGCACAATTTTTTTATTCGACGCACATTTACAGCACATCGAGCACTAATTATTTGTCCCACCCATATCAGTCTAGGTGCTACTTTCTTGCTGGGGTAACGCGCACGCTTGTTTGCTACCTTGTGATATAAAGACAGAATATATCAGTACGACGAAATAAAGTTTGGTCTAAAAGTAACGAAGTTGAAATAAAAAAATATTTATTTTCCCATATCATTATATTGATCTTACATAAATAAGTACGAACTTTAAAAGCGCCATATTTGTAATAAAAGATTCAGAAGTTCATGTTTTTGTGAATAGTCTTAAGTAGAAATTTAATGTAATTTTTTTATGTGTAAAAATGTAGCTAAACAGCCGATATTAAAACTCATCGATATTTAGGACGTCACCGCTTTGTCAAGCCCTAGCTAGCGTAACCAAAAAATTTACTAATTTATTCAATATCTTTGCTAATTCTATTTAAATGTATAAAATACACTTACATAAAACAAAGCAAATAAATATAGTTGTAAAAATACCTTCTCTGGGCGGATTAATAGCAAAACACTGACACAACATAGTTCTAAATATTCCTACAACAAAATTATATTCATGTGTGTTACGTACGTGTATGTATCGCCTGTGCGGTCTAGCGAGTTAGCTGTTGAACAGTGAACTTGACGGCATGAGGTCCCGGGTTCGATTCCCGGGTCGGGCATAAAAAGAAAATTGCGGTTGTCCAATTTTATAATAAAATACGTTGCTCGCGATTGGATATGTGCCAGGTTTGACGATAGGCTTGCCACCTATCACATTGTGGGATCTAGTTTCTTAGGCTAGTGGTAGGTGTCCCGGTTGTGCCTCTGCCTTCCTCTTCGCGGATATGGGCGTGAAGACACTTTTTTTATGTGTAACGTGTATATATTGGGATTGTTACGTTTTGTGACGTCACATGGGTTTTTACAAAACACGACACCAAACTTGCAAATATATTTTCTTTTTTTTTAATAGTAAGATTACGCTATGGACTCTTAATCGCGTAAAAATTTGTAACATCTGTATCTGACTCACTCTCTCTCTTTTCTTCTAAGGCAATTTGTACCTGATAAGGTCTTCTCGCTCCCACGCTTTGTTGATCTTGTACATTTTAAATCTATGGTTGTAACAGGATTTATGCGTATATTATTATGTTCTCTAATTGATATATGATTTTTTAAGAGTAGAAAAAGATTATTTTAGTTGTATTACGAAGGAAGATATAAATACATCAATATAATTGTGTTTAAGAAATATGTAAAAAAATATTTATTTAAAAAAAAAGGCTTGTAATTCTAGGTGCTTAAAACATATTAGTCTAAGATCCAAAGTAAGGTCGACCTTCACCGGATAACAGGATGAAACCGGTTTTATAGCAAATTTGGTATATCAGAAAATATATTAAAAATGGGTTGCCTAAAAAAATCCTGGACCTGACATTTTTTATTATTTAAAAAAAATATGTTTTCAACATTTCCAATTTTTTTTCAGGCAACCCTATATATCAACTTAAATTGTTATAAAAATTGTAAAAATTGTAATGAAACTGCACATATGTTGATACTTTTTTCCTATTATCCGATCCCGCAAAAGTAACTAGCATCAACAATGATCTGTTTATACCTGGCAATCCAGATAAACAACAGGCAACCCAACTTCTGCAACTTCGTCTTATTCCTACTTTAAGTCGGGATAAAATCTTAATATTGCACCAATTAATGAATAAAAAACATTTTAAAAAATAAAAATAAAATGTCTAGGATTTTTTCAGGCAACCCATTTTTCATATATTTTCTGATACACTAATTTTGCTATAAAACCGGTTTCATCCTGTTATCAGCTCGGTGAAGGTCGACCTTACTTCGGATCTTCGACTATATACAGTTGTGGTCAACTAATTAGGGACATGCAAGATAGTGAAGAACAATAACCGGTAATGTACATACAAATATAAAAATAAAACTCTATTGATTTCTCAGTAACTATTATTTGCATAATTTGGTCCGATTATTATTCTTTAAATGTCTGTAAATAAAAGAATAAATAAATTAAAAAAAATGATTATCTTAATAATTAATATCAAAGGTTGTACATGTATTCAATTTTAAGTTATAATTCTGTAGCTAGACATTTAATTAAGGACAGTAAACTATAATGAAAAATAGAGTTAAACAAAACTAATAATCTGCAGTATTATAATATCTTTAACAGCTCCATTTTATTACGTGTAAAATCAGTACCCAGTAGCAAAACCTTTGTTAGTAATTACCGCTTGACACCGATGTGGCATAAACATTATCAGTTTCTGGCATGTTTCGACAGGAATCTTTGCCCATGTCTCACAAAAAGCTTCATTAATTTCATCTAAAGTTGTGCTACGATAAGTGGCTACTTTTTTCTTGATTTCGTGCCAAAGGTGCTCGATTGGGTTAAGGTCCGGGCTATTTGCTGGCCAATCTAGCACCGATACTGACTCACTGGTAAGAAAAGACTTGACTGAACGGACGGTATGTTTCGGGTCGTTATCATGCTGAAACGTCCATATAATAGGGAGATGCTCCTCAGCATAGGAAAACATCGTTTCCTCCAATATTGCCTTGTATTGATGTTGGTCTAAGTTAGCCTGAACTTTCCTTACAGGTCCCACTCCACGTCCAGAAAAAAAAAGTCATTACCAACAACATTGGTGGTAGAGTCGCATACGGCAAGATTCCCTGGTAAGAATCAACCGGCATACCTAAACCTGTCGCTATAATGCTAGTATCAGTACAGGCTTACTTTTATAGTCTCTACCGAAAGCGACGCACATATAACATCAATGGTGTCTGTTGACTACGGTTGTTTCGTACCATCAAGAGAGTTTGTTTATTTTGTAGAGTCTTTCTTTCATGGTTTATACGACCATGGTCCAATGTCCATATTTACGTGCAAACGCCAAACGAGCATTTCTATGTTCTTTCTTTAACAACGGTACTTTGCGAGCCACTCTTCCGAAAAACCCTGCTCCTACCAGACGTCGTCAAACGGTCCTCGCTGAGACACCAGCTCTTTCGTCTGTCCCAAACACTTCGTGTTTAATTAAAATAGGGCCTAGAAACGGATCTTTCTTAGCTAACCAGGTTATCATTCTATCTTCTTGCGGAGTTGTTTTTCTCCATCTTTTTATTCTGGGCACATTTAAATCTGTGTCATTGCGTCTGACATAATATTGTACTGCATTGTATACCATAGTTGAACAACTTAAATGTTCTGCTATCCTTTGGTATGGCCCACCATGCTCGACAACAAACATGCATGATAATTTTTCGTAGTGTTGGATCGCAACTTTTATTTTTACCCATTTTTCTTCAAAATATTTTTCAAAACTAAAAATAAATGTCGGGATTGCCGCCAAAACTACCACGAAACACTAAGAGAAGATGAAAAAAGTATTGAGATTCAAATTTTGAAAATAGAACGCAATATCTCAGTGTCCATAATTAAATGGCCAGCCAGCATTATTTGAACAAATAGCACTACGATAATCTATCAGCTATACTGTAAAGAGGTTTAATGTTTAAGAAGTTGTTATTGTTAGTATAATCGGGCACATGAATGACTAATAGGGTATATGCGCATGATTCAAATAACGATAATTTTTTTTTCATATAATCTCTTTTCCTTTAGATTTATAAATCTATCAATAATTTTCAATATAATTTTGTTTTGAATAAGAAAATAATTATTGCAAAATGCACAAAATAAGCGGGAAATTCAAATTAGTTGAAACGCATTGCTATTGGTCGGAGTAGTTTGTGACGTCAAAGTCTATAATAACAAATATCAACAAGTGCTATTGTTGAATGCTTGCAACGAAATTCAGTTTTTTTGTGATTTTGAGTTGATATTGAAGTGATATTGTTTTGTAAAAGAGTGGCAGGAAAGTCACAGGAAATGACTGATATTGGTTACGTCAAGGCACAATCGGACAATCTTCCAAAAATTGATGTGTTTATGATGACCGCGTATTTCACATCAAATTCGGATTTTACGTCTACTGAAATAAAAGGAGTGAAAGCAGCAAGGTAATTACACAATAAATATTATATTTATTTGGTTTTCGACGCCTTCTTTGGATAATTTTTACCTATAAGTAAATAGAAATAGCCTGGAAATAACATAACCTTAAAATGCGAATGGGAGAACATTTTAAGGTTATTTATTGTATTGTGTGAAAAACATATCTGAAGCTGAGGCTGCTTTGTATCATTAACTTGACACTTTGCTTGAGTATAAGTGGCGTGCCTTGCGCTCCCTCAAGTTCTCATAAGTCCACGGTTGGACATAGGGCTCAGCCTTTGTCCAGCACTGGACTAACACGGGATGATGGTGATGATGATGACTGCTTGAACTGCTAGCGATCACTGCACTTTCATTAAGTACTTTATGGTATCAAAATACCTTATTAGATGAAAACGCTTTTCCGGTAAAACCAAAACTCGATTGTATGTACCTATTTCTATATTGTTTTATTTTTTATAGATCTGCACGAGAAACATATGGAGATTCTGCAGTTGGATATGTACAAGTGAAACGGGAGGGTAATATATGCACTGTGAAGGCTCGAATAACTCCAGAACACAATGTCCGACAGAAGTGTTATTCTGTAACACTTGTGTGTGATGAGGCTGAAGAAACTGTTTTATCAGTACAATGTGAAGACTGTGCAGCTCACAAGGGTAGGTAACAGTATTTATTTTTTGTTTATTATGTGAATTTTGTGTTAAGTACTATTGTGTTTAGATGTTAGAGCAAAAATTTTTTTAATCATTGTTATTGAATACCAACCTACATAAAGAATATTATTTTACAGGAGGGTGTAAACATGCCATTGCCTTTTTAGCCTGGGTACATAGACGCAGTGAAGAGCCACCTTCCACCAGTATTGAATGCTACTGGAAAAAGTCAAAATTGTCATCAGTGGGCACAAGTCTTAAATTTATTAAGGCGAAGGCGTCGATGGTCATGGTCATGAATTAAATTTGGTCACCGGCGGCGGTCACCATGGCGATCGGCGACATGCACCACTTTCTCCTTACGTCCTCACCTCTCGGGACAAGAAAAAATACTTTATTTGGTGCATTTCAATTTGTATTTTTACACATTACACATGGGCATGATACAATATTTAAAAGTCGGTTTACTATCCTGTTGCATTATGTAATTGAAGCGAATTCAAGTAAAACACGAAATATATACAAATTATGACCCACAACACTTTGCAGTTTCAACTGTTATTATAGACTTTGACGTCACGCGAGCGCGCCAAAATGACGGTCGTTTAAAATGCTGTTACGAATCTATTATTTTAAAACTGCTTTTTTTACCTGAATTCCTTTTTTTTTTGGTGCTGGTTTTTTTTAACATTTATATAATGATGTAAATTACCATTTAAAAACATTTAAAAAATACATGCATATACCCTATTATACTTACATGTAAGAGATATGGAATATGGTTTAGACTCGTTGGAAAATAAAAAATAAATTCACAATTCGGTTTAACCAAAGAGTTTCCCTAATTAGTTGACCACGACTAGACTGTATGTAAACAATCAACATATATAATAATAATAATCAGGAAAGATTTGATTTTTTGTTTGTTTGTTTGTATTGAATAGGTAAAACTTGACTGAACCGATTTGAAAAATTCTATTAACATTAGAAGCCGACATTATCCCTGATGAACATGGGCTATATTTGAAACTAAAAAAATAGGGATCCCTACTAAAAATCAAAAATGTAACATAAGGTGTAAAAAAAATGCTATAAAATGTCTGTCAGCATGCACTGCAAAAATCATTGACAATAGCAGTGTAAATTCTTCTACAATATTAAAGAACGTATTGATATCTACAATAAAGTTCGCGACACCATATATCGAACCATTACAGTTACGGCAATATTACTACTTTTAAATGTCTAAAAGTTTTTTTATTTTATTGAATCAGGTGTTACTTTGCGGAAATATATTGTAACAGATGTAAAATAAGCCTTCATTTTGCTAATTCCGCGTAAATAGTGTAACTGTTGTGGCAAATATTCCTCCAAATGACACAGAATGTGACAAGCCTAACTATTATTCCCACCGCCCACTTCCGCGACAAGAACACGAATAAAGGAAGAACTCGGGAAACACTATAAATTGTAACGTTCTTTACATGTGACAACCGTACCTAAAGTTCCCACCTCCGCGACCAGATCACAAATAGAGTCCGAGAACTGAAAACATAACCACATCGCCAACTCTGTCGAATAACTCACCACACAGAACACCAAATCGCACTTGACGTACGTTTCGCCTCGACACCGAGGCATTCTCAGGAAATCGACCGTACCGTACAAACGACGACACACGAGTGACATGCCGCCGCCGCCTCGATTGACGCAGAAATAGAGTCAATCACTGTTATTGTCATTAATTTGGAAGCGTTACTATTGTACCTAGAAGCCTCGCTAATGTGACCAGCTATCACCGCCATCATTCGTTTGTTGTTTTTTTTAGTTCGAATCAACAAGGAAAAGTAAGCCTAAGTCCGTTATCTTACTATATAGATCAAACGCCCCCAATATGAATTACATATTCCTAACCGCTTCCCGAATCGATTGTGGAATTCTGTGCGACTCGATTGCTGCTAAAAATTCGTAATAATGGGAAATTCGATATATTTATTTGTTCATTCAACAATGTTCTGGACACATTATTATGTTTTATGATTTCGAATTGTTCCAAAATATTTAGTCTCATAACTCCTTTTTCACAAATATGAATTATTTCGTAGGAGCTTACAAATTATACTCAACTCCTTTTTGTAGCTTTCCTGACTTAAAGGGTATGATATTTCCTGACTTAAAAGGATACTTAAAAGTCTATGTACGTAGCTATTGAACGCAGACATTTTGTGTTGCCAAGGATGACACGATGACGCAGGAATAGTCGTATTAGTATAAGTTGGCTTGCGGAAGATCTCAAAGTGGTGCCCATTATCTACCCTAGTTATGGTCAGATCGAAATTGAAATTGAAAAAAGCTTTCACTACGTAGATCTATACAAAGATTCTTGTAACGCGTCTATATAATTCTAAAAACTACCACCGGATCGGAACGCGGCCACTCACTGAGAAGATCCGGCGAAAAAACTCAGCGGGCTTATCTTTTTTCTTATAAATCTAATTTACAAAAATTTATTACATTTACAAGTAATTTGCAGAGATTGGTATGAGGAGCAATTAATCCCAAGCATTTCTATCTTCAAAATATTTTTAAATCTTATAATAACCCTTACCATACAACATAATCTTAATACATTTTTTAAATTTATTAAATGGTGAGTCTTTAATATATGTCGAGAAAATTTAACGAATTTTCTTCTTCGATTTCTAACTCAAATTTAATTTGGGTATTGGGGTATTTCTTATTTAGATTATAAACGAAAACGTCCAATTGTCTTTCTGTACCAGTCCATTATAATATGATTATATCGTCCACGTATCTGTAATAATATAATATAATATGATGATTTTTACCTACAATATGTTGTCTTTCAAAGTTATATCCTATTAATATTATAAATGCGAAAGTTTGTATGTATGGATGTATGGATGTTTGTTTCTCTTTCACGCAAAAACTACAAAGCCGATTACGATGAAATTTGGTATGTAGGTAGCTGAAGACCCAGAATAACATATAGGCTACTTTTTATCCCGGAGTTCCCGCGGGATTGGGACTTACGCGGGTGAAACCGCGGGGCGCAGCTAGTAATCTATAAAAAACTCGGGATCAAAGGACTGAGGGAGAACCCATGGCTAGACTCTCCTTTTGAATGTAGTAAAACCCACGTGAATCATCAGATTTAAAAGTGTTTTTAGCGTTTTTGGAAATAAAATTTACGTGTTTGGAGTCGCTTCGCAGAAATCCTAATAATATTACTCAAAATACCCAAAAACAGTAAACGTCTTTTAAGAATCATTTTATTAACAAGTCATATAAAAATTAAAAAATACTTAATTAATCTTAAATAATCTTCACTTGTGAGTAGCAAAATGAAACCTTATTTGTCAGGAACTGCATCAGGCGTGGATATAACATGAATTAGAGAAATATGTAAAAAGTTGAAGATTGCATTCAAAACTTTTAATTTAGGCTTGTACAAATAGCATAAAATCTCAGAATTTTTCCAATCATAATAAAACTTTGTTTTTGACACCAACAAATGAGCATGATCTAATTATTAAGGTTATAATATATAATTTGAAAAACACCAGAGCAACTGGCTAATACAACGTAAGCACAATAATAATAAAGAATGCTGCCATTGTGATATCAAAGCCTCTTAGTCATATAATTTATTTATCATTTTTAGAAGAAATATATCCTGATCGTTTAAAAAAGTCTATTTTCAAGACACTATTTAAAAGTTATTTATTTAAGTTTATTTAATTTAAAAATACCTTATCAATAAGGAGTTATATTTTACATCTGTTACAATGGATTTCCGCAAAGTAACGCCTGATTCAATAAAAAGGAGTTATAAAAGGCAGGTCTACAGTTTATGCATGTTTTGACTTAGTTAAAAAAGTAACTGAATGCTTTAATGGTAAAAAGTTTACCCTTGCAATATGTTTAGTGTGTTTGATTTTGTAACCTATAAAATTTTGTTAACAAAACTTAAGAGATATGGTGTTAGAGGTAATCAAGGTCATTGTCGACGGTTACGTGCTAAAGAGTTTAAGCTTGTCAATGCTGATGTTCCCGCAGGCTGTGTGACTTTTCCTACACTGTTTTTTCTGAATGCCAATGACATGTTGCAAATTAGTAACACTCATTGCTATGCACATGACACTCCGGGGGAAGACTTATATATATATTCGCTTATATATATTATATATGTTACACTTATATATATTTATATAACTACTTCGCCAGACTAATGTTTTTCAACGAGAGGCGGAACCAACTTGTGACAACCAACTGACATTCTATTTTCCAAAATTTCATGTTGGGGCCAACGCAACAGAGTCTGGTGCAATTTAACCCTAGAAAACACAAGTTTGCGCTTTTTCTGTTAAAAATAAAAATACTTCTAATGTAGCAGCTCGATTTAAGAGCGTTCCCTTAACTGCCACTGCATCGGTATGCTCGGCGTAGACATTTCGAATATTTATCACAGTTGTAGGTTGCCACGGATAAAGATGATGGGCATGATACTTTAAAGTCTGACGCGATATCCGAAGATGGAAATTAGCGACTGGAATCAAACCAAATTCCTCAGAGCATTCCCCATGATAGAAGCAGTAGAAAACACAGTGATCCAACATTTCTATGCAATGCCAAGGAATCAAGTTTCTATACTTCTTACCGTCGGTACTTGGTGGACTTCCATTCTTTATGCTTTACTGAACACACCAAGTTTTTTAGATGATATTTAAGCTTTCTCCTCCACGCCAGATTAGTAGACCAATATGGTGTGGAAAAAAATTTCATCTAATGGTTGCCAGAATCATTTTAGTATAGCCAAAGTCACATACAGGTGAAAATATAATGGCAAATTTTGGTAACGAAATAGGAGTTATCGCTTTGGTTTTTTGTGTAGGACATACATTCTAGCACGAAATTCTAATTAAGTAGATACTTATTAAAAGTCAATGTAAGACTCGTCCCTATTCTTAAAATAAATGAAACAGCTCGATGGCGTCTGGGAAACGCACTTGACCGGTATCCCTAGTTAAAAATAACTATACGCAATATCGAATATTGCATAAATACGTCACAATATTGTTACTTCGAGGGCGTAACTTTACGCCGTTTTATTGTTTGGATAATGGAAATATTTTGGCTCAGTCTGTGAGATTATCAATTTACTATTGCGATCATAATCGAAATTAATGGACTGAGGGGCTATTTTGGAACGATAAATTGCAACATCACGAAACAACTAAGTCTAGCGTGCGCCTCTACCATTTCCTTTTCGGCGCCATTTTCTTAAAGGTCAACTTCCGTTTATTTTACATTTCTAATTATTGCTTATTCCATTCTGAGGATAATTTTATAATAGACTAGTTATTTGGTGTAAAAGACTAGCGGCCTTACAAATAAACACGTTATAAAATGGTATACTAGGAATAAACTAAGAATAAGCAAACTTTGTACTAATAAACTTGTATATATATTGTATTGTGTATACCTTGTATAACCCCCGTATAACTGTCCATACAAGGCTTATTCCAACCCTCACCCTATTTTAAGTGACGAATATCTATATAAATTAAAAAATCCACTTTTGACGTCGCGGCGCTTTTCGTTTTACCTTTTACGCTAAATTTCATATTTGTAAATATTAAAATCGTTCTGATGGAAATAAAAAATAGAACGGACTAAAGAAATGAATGGTATGACATACCGGTTACGTAACGTAATGAAACGAAAAGTATCATTTAAAAGTAATTAGGTACTTAAAATGGATTTGTTTTAAGATAAATGCCAGGTGTATACAAATACCACAATGGTAACAGTAAGCACAATTAATCTTCCGGTTAATTGAACGTTCTCTTACTGCAGCCATTTTATTTTACGTATTTCCTATTTCTTGTCAATTTAATCAAATTTTACACAAGATACACTCTCCAAACTTTACTAAACATAATATTTTTTCCGAAAACTGAAGGTAAAAAACATTTTGAAAGGATACGTTCTTGCTCCTTTCTTTCGAAATGTTAATCTGCACGCTAACATATCTCCGAAGAGGTAGGCAGAGGTAAAACCAGGGCATCCACGACTGGCCAATGACTATACTGTTGAAACTTTTTAAGTAGATGTACCTATTCTGTGAATCACATTAAGATTTTTAAATATGTTTTTAAAGTTTGGGGGTTTATAACTGACACTCAAAATGTTTTTATTAAACCGATAACTGTGGGGTATCTACGAATAGATCTACAAAATTATATTGAGGTTTCTACTATATTTTTCTTATTTATTTATTTATTTATTTATTTAACACTTTATTGCACACAAAAAAACAAAAATACACAAAATACACGAGAAGGTAAAAATGCACAAAAGGCGAGCTTATCTCTAACTAAAGAAATTTCTTCCAGCCAACCCAGAAAAAATGAAGCTGTGAAAATAAAATGGAAGGCATCGTGTACAAAAAAAAACAATTAACTATAGCTATACTTAGAACAAATAAATAAAATATAACAATCAAGTGTGTAAAAAATAAAACAGGTATAATTATAATTATTAAAATATGTTAATTTAATCGCCTTTTGTTTTTTTAATTATGTAATTATTTTTTTTGTTTTTGTTAATAATGTTAACTTAATCGACTTACAAAAAAATGTCACCGAGTAGTAAAGACTATCTGCTTCGCAACTCGTAAAAGGCAAGCATAGGTTATTGGGTTATTACCAACGAGACTACTCATGGTTGCATAGTGCTGTGCAGCAACTTGCCCGGATAGGGATCCACCGCTTTACCTATTCGTGTCCACATATTGGCACTGTCATGTCCCGGTGCGGAGGCGATGTTCAATAACTCCAATAACTCGGCCACAGGACAGACACCTATACCTATAGACACCATAGTAGTACCTGTGGTGTCTTTAGGGCACGATTGTTTTACTATCAGGAGAGCTTTAAGCTAAGCATCTTCAAATTAAAATTTGAAGAAAAATTCTAACGTTGCGAAAACAGGGAATGTTTGTCGTCCAAATATTTATTTTATGTAACATTACTTTTTATTGTTATTAGTAAGTAAGTATCTTCGCGCCCATATCCTCGAATAGGTAGGCAGAGGCACAACCAGGGCACACACGATTAGCCAAAGACGCTAAGTCCCAAAGAACCAGTTAATATTTTGTTAAATTGTGTTAAATAAATTTGCAAATCGAAATATTTGACCTTGCTGCCCATGGCAATGTAGTTAACATTTATTAATTTTACCTTTAAGAATAGGGAAGTGACGACCACCCGGCCGCTGTGTGGTATGTACCACCAGCGCAATTAGTAAACCGACAAACGGCGTTCAAACCGTTTCAAGGTGGGTGGAAGTTAAATTGTTGACGCAGAACGGGCAGCAGCGTCCTTAAGGTAACATCCACCCTGACTTTAGGTATCAACCTGTTGATACCTAAAGTCATGGGCGAACGGGATGAAATGCGGTTGCAGTCTTCAGTTGACATGCAAAAGTACAGAGAGCTAAACAGACAATTTCCAAGGCGATGCGGACAGACCTGTGTATCTTTAATACGTCTCGTATTAAACAAGCTATCGAGCGTAATAAGGGCTCCAAGGTGTTCGCTGGGGTTTTGTCTGTTGGCCAGACCCAACTGATAAAACTGAAGACCGAAAATGGCACCGTAATTTCATCTAAGGCCGAGATTTTGAGGGAGGTCGAGAAGTTCTATGGACAGCTGCACAATTCAACACGGCCCGTTGTTATTTTGGCTAAAGACCCTAGAGCCAAACTCACGCGACATTACACAGAAGACATCCCGGACGTCTGCCTGTACGAGATTCGAAAGGCCCTGAAACAACTGAAGAACAATAAGGCGCCGGGGGACGATGGAATTGATTTTTCGGATTGGAATGCTGAGCTACTGAGAGCGGGTGGAATGCCAGTACTTAAGGTCCTCCAGAAGCTATTTAATTCCGTCATCCTCGAAGGCAGTGTTCCAGAAGCGTGAACCCAGAAGTGTGTTGGTTCTCTTTTTCAAGAACGGTGATAAAACCTCATTGAAAAATTATAGACCCATCTCACTTCTGCGTCACGTTTACAAGTTGTTTCAAGGGTAACAAACCTACTATCAGCAGGTTCGACGATTTCCAACCTCCCGAACAAGCCATGTTCCGTAAAGGCCTTAGCACTGTAGACGACATTCACACGCTGCGCCAGATCATAAAGAAGTCCGAGGAGTATAATCGGCTATTATGTCTAGCGTTTGTGGACTACAAGAAAGCCTTCGAATCGATTGAGACATGGGCGGTGCCTCAGTCATTACAGCGGTGCCGCATCGACTATCGATACATCGAAGTGTTGAGGTGTTTGTACGAAAAAGCCACTATGTCGGTCCGATTAAAGGATCAGAGCTCGAAACCGATCCAGTTGCAGAAAGGTGTGAGACAAGGAGACGTTATTTCTTCGAAACTGTTCGCTGTTGCACTGAAGGTTATCTTCAATCTTCTGGACTGAAAAAGACTTGGCATCAATGTCAATGGCGAGTGCATCACTCACCTTCGATTCGCAGACGATAATGTGGTCATGACGGAATTGCTGGAAGACTTGAGCAAGATGTTTAGTGAACTTGATAGAGTTTCCCAATAGGTAGATCTTAAGATGAACTTGGACAAGACGAAAGTCATGTCCAACGCTCATGTTGTACCTGCACCAGTTCAAGTTGGGAACTCAATTCTTGAAGTTGTTGAATAGTATGTATACCTAGGCCAAGCTGTTCAGTTAGGTAAATCCAACTTCAAGACAGAGGTCGACCACCAAATCCAACTGGAATGAGCAGCATTCGGGAAGTTAAAGGGTATCTTCTTGTACAAATTACCACAGTGTCTTAAGTCTTAAATCTTCCACCGGTGTGTGTGACCGGTGATGACATGTGAAACTGAGACTTGGCCGTTAAATGTGGGCCTTTTAAATAAGCTTAATACTAAACACATTTATAATTCAATACAATGCTAGTTTAAGTCACAGTAAGGCATTGGCAAGAAGAATTACACAAATGAAGCAAAGCATGGCAAACATTTTTCCACTCCCGATTAAAATAGTGGAGGGCTAATAGGGCGAAATAAAATATCATCGATATTTCAAAAATAATATTAAGTAACATATATAAATCTGTCAAAACTGTAATAAGCTCAAAAATGAGTACTACCTAAAGGTTCAAGGAATATATTCATTTTGAGTAATACACATTTATGATTTTCCCCTTGTTGCTCCAAATCTGCTAAGTAGAATATACCATGTCTCCAGTTAAATCTTATTAGGTGAACATTAAATAGATAAAATAGGTCATCACCAACAAGACCAGGGGTAGAGTGCTGTGCTGTAATTTGCTCAGGTAGGTCTCCACCGCCTTACTAGTTACTGCCCCATTATGACTGTGGTGTTTGGGTCTGGAGGGTAGGGTGGGGTGTATACTTGTGCAATTTTCCTGACATTCTGGCCTGAACACCTCTGGTGTCCCAAGGTCATGAGAGTTCACTCCCTCAAAATGACACATTTGACAACTGCAAGCAATCAAGAATTAAGAATACTATTTTTAACAAGACACATTGTACATCTCTAAAACAAGTAACCAGAAACTTTGTGTTTTATCAGCAAATACCTTAAAAAGTGTCTGGATATTCATTACAAAACAAAAGACTTTTTGTTTTGTTGTTTTTTGCAGTGATATAAATGCAAAACATTTGGATACTAACAGGTGCCTTAAAGTTAGTAACAAAGTAATAATAATAAAGTTTAATTTAAATTTTATATACATAAAAATAAATTTTAAGTCAAAAACACATTCTTGAAAAATAGAACTAAACAGAAAAAATGACAGACTGATTTATTGTGGGTTCAATTTAGATCTCAATCAATTCACTGTGATAAAACTATCAGTAAGCCCGAACCAACAGGGCTTCCCCGTGTTGGTTCGGGCTCCTTTGGAGAATAGACCATCTGTCTTCGTGTGCCAGGCAGGAGTGAGGCTGTGTAAAAGGGGAGCATAGGCTTACTGTCACTAACACCGTGACATTTAACGAGGTGATAGAGTTTCACAGCAACCCAGATTAGTACCACTGCCTTACCTATTCCTGCCGCCATAACGTCATGACATGTTCCAGTTCGGAGGGAAAGGTAGTCAGTAAACTTACTTTTGCTCGAGGCCTAACATCCCGGCCTCTGGTTGGCAATGCACCATTACCAACTTTGGTGTTTCTAGGAGGTGTGAATTTCTAACCATCAGGAAATCCGTCTCTTTGATGCCTTCCAATGTCATAAAAAAAAATAAACCTTGCATAGCAAGCTGAAATAATTAGACAAATCCTGAAACTTTATAAGAAACTATTTTTTAGACAATGTGTAAATTTATTATATAACCTTAGTGTTAGAACAGCCAACAAAATTGAAACAGGAACTATGCAATAAAATAGCAAAGAGTTGATTAAAGCTGATGACTACTACAAGATCAAGTAGGCATCCAAGAGTGGAATACTCATAAGTAAATTATTTTAATTCAATGTAGATAAATACGATCAAAACTTGTAAAATATGCTAGAATACATACCACTTGAATAACATAATCCAATGCCCTCAGAAATTGTCAAAAATCTTGGGAGGCTAAAATTTATTATGTACATGTCCTTGGTATGAATTTAATTGTTGGGCCACTACACATTGAAAAGAGATGCCACTGAACATAAATACAGTAAAAGTAAACTGATTGTAAATGAATAGCAATAATAAATTTGAATCAAAATTCGATTTTAGCCAATATTATTTATATTACGAAAAAAAAACTTGGTAAAGTTTTTTTCACACTATTGCAATACACAATAATATGAACCGAAATAATTACATAGGTACAGCAGAGCAAAAGAAAACACACTCTTTTAATTTTAAGTACCTAGTACATATTTCAATTATTCTAAAATGTTCTAAAATCACACAATCAGTCAAATGCCAGACAGCGGCAGACTAAGATGACATGACACCAGTGTTGCCAACCCCAGTGAGTAGAAAAGCAGTAGATCAATCTTAAAAAACAGTAGAAAATAGTAAAATTACAATTTCAAAACATTAAATCTACAACATAACTCAAAACCCTTTCAATTGATGAAACTACTGCAGCACTACCAGTAGTACTTCTTTAATTAACACATTTTTTATAAAGTACATTATTCAAAAAAACAACATAATTGTATTATTCATTAAAAATAGGTGATCAAAATTACAAACATTGTTCATTGTTGTGTATTACTCTATCCTAAACATTTTCTGTTTCATTGTTTTTGTAAAAATCGTACATCCCTTTATTAAAATTTTTCATATGATTTTCAGTAGCATCAAATGCGTAACATTCGTCTGTTTCAGATTTTGTATGTAAATTGCCTTTGATTTGTATTAATATCAACAACACTGCCATAAAAAAACAGTAGAAAATCGTACTAAAACAGAAAACAGTGTTGTCACGTCAAAAACAGTAAATCTACTGTTAAAACAGTAGGGTTGGTAGCACTGCATGACACTAAGGCATAGAAATAGGACTATGTAAAGAATAAAACGTAGTGATTATATTCTCTTTGGTAAAGAAGTGCAACAATGTTAAATAGCAAATTTAGTTGTATAAATACCGTTGGAATCGACATATAACTTAACAACATCTCTTTGTCTCTTTTTAACAAATGTTGATATATTGTACACCAAAAGAGATAACGACGTTTTTGTCTATGCTCATTTTGGCTTCGATTTAAATTGACGTCATGACAGTTGTCAAGCTTGCCAAGAATCCATATTTAGCTCAGATAAAGTATCTATCTGAGATATTTAGTGTTCAATTTTTATAGTGAATTATACTATTACAATTGTCGATATTATATTTTACGTTCCCAGAAAAGAATATTTGGACAAGATAAAATGTATACTATTGCCACTGAAAATATCAATCATGGTCTATCATTATAAGAATTATTTCAAGTGCTCACTTTTAAGTTAGGAAAGTGGTTTGAAAATAATCTGATCACATTTTTTTCTAATGATAATGAATATTGTAATAAAAATAAAGAGTTAACTTATGTAAAAGTAAACATATTTGCACATCACAATGTAAAAAAAATATACTGGTGAAAAGTGAAAAAATGTTATTTCCTTTTTTTCGATGCATTTCTCTATTTATAAGCCAACTGAGTAGCTATACATTAGTAGCAATTTCAATCGAGAGGTAAATAACAATTCATATCTATATTTAATGGTTCATGTATCGATATCGAAATACTACCTTTTCTGATGCAAACTTTGTTTTGTACTGTTGTCCACGGCTTTGCCAGTGTGATAATATTATTCAGATATTGTGTGCGACAGCGCTTGCGTTAAACGAAACAGGATAGTAAATGGCACTGTGCGCACAACAGTATAACGAAACGGGATAGGTCAGCTTCGGCGGAGCAAGTGGACTGTATATTCTTAAAAGAGCACCAGCCACCCGAATGAACAACCACTGAAGTAGCTTTTCTATCTTCCTTTATTGAGGAAACCGCTATATATTATTCTTACTGGGCAGGCTACCACCAGGAGAGATTTCTTCTTGTTTGAGAACTACTTCACCTCTCTTCTTTTGAGGCTGTTGCGCGGTTAAAAGCTCGCACTGCACTGACTGCTAGCTTGCAGTCTTCTCTTACTCCTGTAAGGGAGTAGGGAGATGGTTTCGAGGCGAGTGCCTCTTTACCATGGTGTCATTCTCTGGTCGTTAAGATGACCACGTCGTTGTGTTCGCGTTGGGATATGTTCCCTTGCTTCGGTTTTCGGATTGTAGAATGTTGAATCCCCGTTCCCTGATTTCTTCACGCCCCGACGTGCGATCAGCCCTACCGGGTGAGACCCCTGGGGGGGAGGCCCAGCAGATGCGATCAGCAAACGATGGGGCGACTAGAGTGGAGGGGG
>NJDD01005502.1:43632-56385 GCA_002245505.1 Calephelis nemesis
GGGGGGAAAGGCATGTGCTTAGGTATTGGTCAAGTCCCTGGGGTATGGTTTCCCGTCCGGGGGACGCGAGTGCTATGGGGCAATTTCTTTGATGTGACGGAGTTCTGATTCGTCCGCACGCTCGAACATTTTTGTTGACAGGCTTCTGATGAAGTCCTCTAGGTTCTCTATTTGTAGGTCTCTCTGTATTACGTCGTTGCGAACGTAGCGCGGGGCATTGACGATTTTTCTGAGCGCTAGCGTTTTGCGCTTGCTGGAGGTTTTGCTTCAAAGAGGGCGATGAAAGATTGTACCACGTGGGGGCGGCGTAGGTTAACCTGGATCTTACGTAGGTTTTGTAGACCCCTAGCTTCGTCTTGATAGGGAGCCTAGATGACAGGATTGGTCTTAGAGCGGCCATGACTGTTCTGGTCGATCCGATCACATTTTTGATGTGGGCCCTCGTGTTCAGTCGGTTGTCTATTGTTAGTCCCAAGTACTTGACCGTTTTGGTCCACGTGTCCCAGGAGCTGGAGTGGTGGGACGAGACCTTTTGGCTTTTTGCGTCTTGGAAGTAGGGCCTGCGTTTTGTCGACGTTCACTGCTAGGCGCCATCTTGAAAGCCAGGCTGGTAGTAGGTCCAGTGTCAGTTGAAGTTTTCTGATTGCATGTAGAGCTGACATTGAAGTGGTTATGTACGCCGCGTCGTCAGAGTACAATGCCAGCATGCAACCATCTCCAACCGGGATGTCGTCTGTGTAGTGGGAGTATAGAGCAGGTGATATGCAGCTCCCTTGAGGAACTCCGGCCTTTATGGGTTTCTCCCCGGACTTTTCGTCTTCTACCGCGACGTAAAATCTTCTGTCTTTCAGAAAAGAGGCTATCACCCTGACGAGGCGGCGAGGCATGGGTGAGAGAGCAAGCTTGTACAGTAGACCGGTGTGCCAGACTCTGTCGAATGCTTTTTCCATATCCAGAAGCACTGCTGCGGCTTGTTCGTTCTTGTTGAAAGCTGCTGTGAGCTCGTGCAGTACTCTGGACAGTTGTAGGGTCGTGCTATGTTCAGCCCGAAATCCAAATTGTTCTGGGCGTGGTTCGATGTATTTCTGCAAGTGTTGCAGAAGAAGCTTCTCAAATATTTTGGAGATCGCTGGGAGCAGTGTTATGGGGCGATAGGTGGCTGGGTTTAGGTAGTTTTTCCCTTGCTTGGGCAGCATTATTACGCGTCCCAGTTTCCAATTTGTGGGGAATACACCCAGGCGCATGATTCCATTGAAGAGTCTGGTGAGAGCAGCGATGGTTTTATGCGGTAGGTGTCTCAGCATCTTATTTGTGATGGAATCAGCGCCCGGGGCCTTCCTTGGCTTGGCTTTGAGGATGGTTTTCCTCACCATGTTTGGTGAGAATACCATGGTGTCCTCTGTGGCTTCCGGGGTTATGTAGAGGTATTCATCCAGGAATTTTTCGGCTTCCTCTGCAAACGTTGGATCTGTGGTCGGATTTGGGCTGAACTGTAGGTTTAAGTGTTCTGCAAATATTTCAGCCCGGTCCGCTGCACGGTAACGTGGAGTACCATCTGGGTGCTGGAGAGGCTTCACAGGGGGCCGAGTGCTGGTCAACTGGCGACATAGACGGTGTAGCGAGGACCAGTCGTCTTCAGCCTCTTGCAAGCGAGTGTCCCAATCTTCTATGGCTATGTTCTCCAAGTCCGCTTTCACCTCTGCTGTGAGTTTGTTGAGGGTGCGCTTGAGAGTGGGGCAGCGAGTTCTTTGCCACTGTTTCGTGATCTCTCTCTTCTTCCTGATTTTTGTTTGGATGAAGTGTGGGAGAGATGGAAGTTGTCGGGAAGCTGGCTGGGTTTTGGTTGCTTCATGTGCGGCAATTTGGATTGAAGTTGATAGGTCATCCGCCAGTTTGTTTACAACGGCAGCAGAGGTTACGGGTAGGCTGGGAGTCCTTTTTTCCATTTCTTCGCTAAATTTGGCCCAATTTATGATTTTGCGTGGTGCTGGTGGTGCTAGGCGAGTTGGAATGTCCTTTAGGAGTGCAAGCACTGGAAGATGGTTGGAGCCCATGTCGTCCGGAATCACTTCCAACAGTGGGGTTTGACGTATGTCTTTGTGGACTACTAGGTCTATCACGTCTGGGGTGTGCGCTGTGTTATAAGGGAAGTGAGTGGGCGCGTCGGGGCCAGTGACTGAACAGCCAATGTTCTCTGCAATGTTGAAGAGACTTCTGTCTGCGGTTGAGGTGATGGTGGAGTTCCATGCTAGGTGCTTGCTGTTCCAGTCACCGGCTGCGAGAGTTGGGATGCTGGAATTGAAGATTTCTTCAATGTCCGGGGCATTTATCTTTTCTCTTGGCGGTCGACAGATGGCGTAGACACGCATGGGGCTACCGGCGACCAGTAGCTCCACTCCCAGGGCTTGCATGGAACTTAGGTAAAGGCGAGACAGAGCTTGATGGATGATTCTGCGGTGCACCAGTACTAAAAGACCACGGTAGGGGAAGGTCCCCGAGTGCTCGTCTTGTCTGTAGCAGTGGTAGTTGGGAAACCGCATTTTGTCTCCAGGGCCGAGAAGGGTTTCACATAGAAGAGCAATGTCAGCGTCTTTTTCTTTAAGAAGTTGCTTTAGTAGAGCGGCCTTGTCCCTAAGTCCGCTGGCATTCCAGTAAACCATTCTCAGGGTTTTACGATCCATACAGTTGTAGGAGATCCGTCATTCCCCTAAGGACGGCCGAGACAGGGTCTGTACCCTCGCGTAGAGCCCCCAGCACATCTTGGAAAATCTGGATGGCTTTTTCAAGCACAACCAGTTTTCCTTCGTCCGGGGACACTCGGGTGACCACTCTACGGGCCGAAGAATCCCTTGCGGGTTGGGCAGATGTTGGCCTTTCGATGACCTGTTCAGTGGTTGGGATTTCTTCTCTTTTTTGGGTTTTTGATTTTGCACGTTTTGTCTTCTTTTTGGACGTTTTTTTGTGGTTTCACGGCTTGTGTCCTTGGAATTGGGTCATTTGCCGGGGCTATAAGGGTAGTGTTAGTACCCTGCGGTTGTTCCACGTTGACCTTGATAGGTTCGGAGATTTCGGTTGTGGTTGTTGTGGTGGTTTGGGTGTGTGGGGCGGAAGCGGTTAGTGCTATCGTCCCTGCCTTTTTGTTTCTCGCTTCTTTTTTGAAGATTGGGCATGTGGTGTTGTTCGCTGTATGTGGTCCTCCGCAGTTCGCGCAGGTGGGGGGTTCTTCTTTGGGGCGGGGACACTCTCTGGCCCTGTGTTCCCCGCCGCACCTCACACATTTTTGGGGGCGGTGGCAATTGTGTGACGAATGCCTAAATTGTTGGCATCGGTGGCATTGGGCTGGTCCTTTCTTGCTTCTCCAGGCTTCTATTTTGACTCCGGGCATACAGAGTAGTTTTTCTGTGTTGTAGATGCCCGGGAGAGTGTCTGGTTTTCTTGATAGGATGGCCAGGAAGATGCAGCCTGGACGCCCCGCTCGCGCCCTGATCGGTCGGACGTGTTCTACGTCGTGTCCCAATGCCTCAAGTTCCTGTTTGATTTCTTCAGGTTCTGTGTCTGCCGGTAGTCCTCTAATTGCCACCTTAATACTCCTTTCAGTGGGTAATGAGTAGCAGAACCATGAGATGCTGACAGTTTTCTCCAGCTCTGTGAGGTACCTCTGGATGGTGCGGTATTCTACTTCATCTTGTGGGGTGAAGCGCACGCCTTTGCCAAAGGGGCGTGCGTTTGGAGAGTGACCTAGGAGGTTCTTCAGTTTCCTGAAGTGTTCAGCCCAGTTAGGCCAGTTTTCCACTACTAGAGGGGGGTATCGTCCTTTTTTGGTCTGCTGGTCACTTTGAGGGGCGACGGCGGCAGTGGTTTGCTTGGTGTTTTGCTTTGATGCTGCCACACTTGCGAATGAGGTAGTGGGCGACGGTTGTGATGGGACGCACTGGCGCTTGGCTTCTTCTTCATCCGTCCCTTCTGTGTCTGTTTCGAATCTTTTTCTACGCAGGGGAGTCGTGAGAGGCAGTGTTGCAGTTGCGGCCTTAGCTTGTGCCAACTTGTCTTCTTCCGTTGGAGGAATGTCAGCCATGCCTGCGGCCTCCAAGGCCGCACTTCTATCGTTGAGGTGTTTGGCCATGACTTCCATCAATTCGTCGTCCAGCAGACGAGTGGATGCTAGGCGAGCAGTGATGATGAGGTTCTGCTCGAGGATGCTTTTCGGCGATCTCTTTGGTGTAGTTTTGTTTTGCGAGGGCAGGTCGCTCATTTCTGCATCGCTTGATTGCGGCTCTCTGATGTTGCGAAGTAATTCAGCTACTCGATCGCGACGGGTTGAGTCACGGCGCGCGCTCGAGTCACGGTTCGCGGACGATTCTCGATACGACGATGGGCGCGGTCCGGAATCGGTCCGGTCGCGACGAACCCGCCGTTCGATTGGTCGGCGGTGTAGTCGGGGGTCCCTTGGGGTTAGGGGAGCTTGGGTAGGCAGCCCGCTGGGAGGCTGCATGGGTGTGGCGGTGAGTGCCGCCATAGGTAGATATGAATATTTAATTTATTAACAAAAAAACTGTATTTGATCACTTATATTTATTTATATTTTTTATGTTATAAAAAAGCGAACAAGCATAGGACTCTCATGGTAAAAGACAATCCTCGTCTGTAGACATCTCAAAAGTTAATGGTGCGTTGCAATTTAGCTGCCCAACGTTACGGAAAGCTTTAAAGGTGAGAATTTACGTTATGGCGACAGGAACAAGCTAGAACAAAAAGGGAGAGTTGCTGCACATCACTTCGACCTTTCTAGTTGTTACCACTAGCGGAAGATGAGGCATCACATCTGATGCCGATTGAAGTAGGATACTTATATATTTGATAAATTAGATTTATTAATTATCTAAATAAGTATTTCTGGTCTTTTGATGAAAAGTTATGGCGGTAGGAGTAGGTAAGGTGATGGATCTCTACCCGAACACGTTGTTGCATAGCATTCAAACACTAGTACAGAATTAGTGCTACTATAATGTTATAATTAATACGTTTATCTCACCTTCCTTGGGGTAGTAAATGACATCACATGATTGAAACTTACAGGGAACATAATATTCACTGATGTAAGAAATGTTTCATCAATCATTTCCTGAGCTACTAATCACACCATGTTAATGTAATTAAAAAGTTTCTATTTAATATAAATATATGTGTATTTAATTTCAGAACGGGGACTCTTACCTTCTGAATGTATGGACACTGCCGATTTGTTGTTAATGTTTGACAAACTATTTGATTCGTTCAACGGACACTCGTACAGAGACAGCAAGAAAATATACAAGAGATGCTTAAAAAATAGCTCACCACATATTAAGTTATGGAATGAATTATTGCCAATTTTGAAATCCATGTATTTTATAAGCGAAATTACTGATGCTAATGGTCTTATTGTAAAGAAATTGGTTAAGGTACCATCTATTAATAATTTTATTAAAAATATTGAAACCTTTAAAGAGATGTGGGTTTATTTGCAAAAGAAATATGGTATAAAAAATTACTTACTCGTAATTTTAATCAGGACCCGTTGGAAAACTTTTTTTGTAAAATAAGGAATGTAGATGTCCGAAACGTTAACCCAACTTGTGGTCAATTTGTCAATGCATTTAAAACACTTTTAATAAATAATTTTAGTTCGCCACATTCTGTTTCCGCAAATTGCGAGAATGATGATAACAAATTATTACAAACGTTTTCATCTGAAGTCAAGTTCGAATCAAACAACTTCGAATGTAACATGTTTGTTTGATTTAGACCCATTATTAGATGTCATGTTTAGTGCAGATATTGAAGAATCAGTTCACAATGAGGCTAAAAAATATGTAACCGGCTATGTGATAAAACAATGCAAATTGAAAGTTTTTAAAAATTGTGAAACCTGTTTAAAAGATTTTGTTGCTAGTGCAGATGAAAAATCATATATATACGAAAGAGACTACACAAATAAATCTCTTTTCCATCCTACAGAAAATGCTAGTAAGTTGCTTAATGAATTATCCTATTAATATTATAAATACGAAAGTTTGTATGTCTGGATGTATGGATGTTTGTTACTCTTTCACGCAAAAACTACAAAGCCGATTACGATGAAATTTGGTATGTAGGTAGCTGAAGACCCAGAATAACATATAGGCTACTTTTTATCCCGGAGTTCCCGTGGGATTGGGACTTACGCGGGTGAAACCGCGGGGCGCAGCTAGTATAGAATAATAACATTATGTTTACAAAAAACACCAGAAACACGATGCCTCAAAGACAAAATTATGAATTTTATTGATGTAATCATATCATTTAAAGCAATATCATGTGATACCAATAAAGAGAGCCAAAAAAAATATATTAAAAAATTAGTTTTTAATATTATTATGCATAGCTGGTGCAAAGGAGTTAATAGGATATTACATGGAAAATTAAGCAGATATGACAGAAATGACAAAATTAAAATAATGGCACAGAAATATTACGAGACCCATTCTAAGAAAAAAAGCAATTAAATATTTTTTTAATTATAAAAAAGTAAACAGTATGTTAGTTAAGCACATTTTCGTTTGGTCGTTTTCCCTAGTTTAAAAACAAACAGTATTACTAGTACTAGTGAGCCATTTTGTTTTATATGTAACTCAAGATTAGTTGACAACGTGACATTTTATAACAACCCATACCATTAAGTTGTTTTTAAACTTTCAATTAAATTTATTGTTTTTATTTTTATGAGATCAGCGAACAAGCACACGACTCTCCTGATGGTAAGAGAAAACCGTGGCCTATAGACACCACAGATGTTACAGGTGTGTCGCTGTGATGTGGCTGGAAAGTTAGGCAAATTTTGCAAGTCTACCAGCTGTCCTACCCTCCGGGCCGGAATTCATTTCATTCTAGAAGTCATTATGACGGCAGGATACTGTAGATATATGGGCGACAGGAACAGGTAAGGCCGTGGATCCCTACCCGGGCAAGTTTGCTGTACAATTCTCGACCACCAGTGGTCTTGTTAGCAATGGCATATATTTCTACCAGTACTCGCCTCTTACGAGCTGCCTGATAGAAAGGCAGATGGTCTACTTGGAGGATCCGGAACAACACGGGAAAAAACATTCCTTATTTTATATAAAAATGGTCCACACAACATATTTCTTTACAACATTCTTTTACGCCAAGTCCATAGTGAGTTACACAAAGAGTGTTATTATTTTTCAATACATTCTTGTTTTATTTAATAAGTACATGTAGGGTTTTATAATTATTAAAATAAATACTATGTACAAAATATGTTATGTTTAAGTACTAAGATATTACATGCTAACCAAATTGATGTTTAATGAATAAACATTACGTAAAATCTTTGCTTTTTTGTTCTTTTCTCAATTTACAAACAAAGCACCGAAAACATTAAGAATGTAAATTCTGAATTTTCATAATCAATATTTAAAATAGCGTTTTCGTATTTAAATGTTATTGTTATGTGACGTTCAAAGAGAATTTATTGTAGTCTTAATGTATTTGATGTAATCGTACAAGGGCCATATTTTTTTAAACCTATATGCATGATGTACAATTAGTGGTTGATTTACTCAATATTATTAATAAGTAATCTCCGCTTTTTTTATGTTGGGAATAATAATTTAAAAACTAAACAAACAAGTTACTGTAAAACTAATGGTATTCAGAAATCAATCGCTTTTTTCACAATTTTCAATACTTATATTTAGGCCTAATTATTCAGACATATAGTACATCTATACACCTCAAATCGCAAATCAGATATCTCTTTATGAGTAAAATGTTCAATGGATACTTAAAAAGTAATATTTATTGTAGAAAAATATTTAATGTCACTGATTTTTAACGGGGTTAATACAGGTTTTTAATTTTTTGGATAAATAATTTACAATAAATGTCACGTTTTGCCCTTGACCATTTTATTCATATTGAGATAGCTGATTTGCAACTTGAGATAACGACATAAATTTTGGACAATACATTTTATTAAAGCGGCACCTAGCGTCACAATGTAGCAACAAAAGTTTATTTGCACGCCATCTTCAGGTGGTTTTTTTCCCCTGTAGCATATAAATCAAACTTTCTTATCTATAGAAGGTGTATTATCTAAGGTGTATTATCTATGGTTTTGAGAAGCAGTTGTGTAGGTAATTGTTATTTTAAAATTGTTTAAACTCGTGAAAATTAAAATGTCTGAGTGGAAATTGTACACCGAAGACCCTAGAACTGTTTGTAAATATGGTATTAAATGCTACCAAAAAAATCCTGAGCACCATAAAAAATTTAAACATCCGCCAAAACATAAGGGAAAAGAAATAAAATATCGGAACGATACTCGCTTTCAACCGTATAAAAAAGGACATAATGATTCAAGGAAACTTATATCTAATGAAAGTCAGGCAGAAATTGTACGTGAAACGAGTGATAAGCCAACTGAATCGGAAGATTTAACTACATCAGAAAGCACATCCAAAGCAGATGTAACAATTCAATTAGATAACACGGAGGAAAAAGATGTAAATGAATCTGAAAGCTTTTCTAACAAATTAGTCCTACTAAAAATGCAAGAAGGACAGCAAAGCAGTAGTAGTAAAGACATTAGTAAGGAAAATAAAACTCTTAACTTGTCAAAAGACGACTCAGAATCTGACACGGAAGAATGCAATTTTTCTTATTATCACAGGCATACTGACCCTCGTGTGTTAAAAGAATTGTTTTTGGTAGAAATGCCACCTGATTTCTTTAAATTTTTTGAATGTCTTGGAAAAGAGTTTGAAAATGTAGAAGTTGTTTTGGCACAAGTAAATTTACAGCTTTTAGGACCATTTGATTTTTTGCTGGGGAAAATGCCGAAATTAATGTGTAAAGATATGTACCTGAATCATTGGCGATTCTTTTATGATCCACCAGAGTTTCAGGTAGCCTATAAATTTAAAAAAAAATCCTAATTTTTTTTATGAATTGTTGGTGATATAGGGCTGTATAAAAATTGTTCTATGCAGGTACAATTTTCTTTCCTGCTATCTATCCGCAAACATACAGCAATTCTCCAAAAAAAAATCAAAGCCTTACACTTACACTGATAAAATGGAGCTACTAATATTTGCACTAACACATTTATGTATAAACTAATTTAATAGTGTAAGCACATCATGTCAATTTGGATGATCTCTAACTACAGCTGGTGATGATTTTTTTAGACATCAATGATATTTGTATTGAAAACCTATAACTTTTCATATGATCAATGCTAATGGTAACTTTTTTTGGTGTAAAAATCTCATCATGATTTTTGGTGTCGGTAGTAGCAACAGTTCAATGGTTTCATGTTAATTACTTGCAGACTGTACTGAAAAAGAAAGGTTCGAGTGAGTTACATATTGGATACTACAGGGATGATCCTAAAGAGAAACCAGTTTTTCTTGCTAAAAATGACAGTGCAAAAGATTGTATGATTACCCCAATCGCTGAAAATATATTTGGAGCTGTTTAGTGAGTATAATGTGTATTAAATTATGTATTCTACATGTGTCGGTTAACTTCAATCTGGGGTAAATCCGTTTTTAACTTCTTTTGAGATATTCAAAAAAGTATGTTTACAATCTTTAATGGATGAATTGAGAGGAAGTGTTGATTTAATTATGACAACATTATATCAGAAAATAGACATGTACACCAAAATCTTTGTTAAAGGCATTAATTCTTGCAAAAAATGAATATTTAAATTGGATTTGCCTGCATTTGATAAAATAGTAGGAAATATATATTTATTTGAAAAAACTCAGTCTGGATCTTTACACTTCTGATAAAACTCATTTAGATTTATCTAATAAGGAAAAATACTACTAAAGCTAGGGAAGTAGTATTGGTCAAATAATTAATAATATCAAGGGTAAAATTTGGGATGTTTATGGAGTAAGTGGTGAATGAAACAAAATTAAAAAAAACTAAATACAGACATTTTACTTATATTTTAAAAGGTAATTTTTTTATACAATTTAAACAAAACTTTAAATTTTCTTCTAAATCAATTTCTTTAATAACTTCATAGTGCATTGGTTGCCCTGTCACATTCTTACTGTTAAGCACTTTTTTTGTCAAAAGCAGTCTGTAAAAAACATGTCATTTGACAGCTATTTGATGTACACTTTTCTATTTTGAGTGGGCAACAGAGTTATATAATCAGCTCCATGGTAGGACAAACCACAGAATTTGGAAAAGAAAAGTAAAAGCATTTTATTTTTAAACAAGGAATCCAAATGAAAACTGAATAAGGTGCTAGAGTCTCAGTTTGAAAAGTAAAACTTAGTAAGAAACCGTCCCAAAGTTAATGATTAAAATGCAATAAATTTAGTTAAATACATATATAAATGCTAGTTGGAAAAATATAAATGTAAGTTGAAAATATATATGTATTAGTTTGTATATCTGTTTATTTAAACATATTATTATTAGAAATTTCACACAGTAAAATTAAAACAAAACTTAAAAAAGTTTTAGTTCAATCACGCATGAATATTACATGCACCACTTTCATTTGTACTCAAATAAAGTGAATGCAATTAAAAAAATAAGCAAAATTGCAAAACACATCAAGAAAACCATCTCCGCAAAGCTCTTACTTTTCAAAACTTACATAATAATACATTCTATATCTACAAAAATCATGTTTCATGTAATATGTTATAATATTAAATTATCCTGACATATTTTTGTATCCAAAGGATTCTGCAACAGTAGAAGAATGCAATCTTATTAACCCTTTATAGGTCAAATGTTAAAAATGCTCCATGTTTGAAACCACCCACCCTATCGCACTTTAAGGTTCATATTAGTAATTAAAATGTACTTCACATCACCCTTAGTTGCTAAACGCGTAGTCTATGAACGAATGATAGCTACCAGCGTCACCACTAATGTGAAGCTAGCTGTAGATTCTCGACATGCCTTTCGAAAAAAGTAGTTATATTCGTGCATTTTGCACGCTTAGCCCCGTGACTGCAACAATTTGGCATCGGTGTTGGTGTTTTTATTTAATTTATAAGTTTTGGATAATAAGTGATTAACTAAAGGTATGTACAATTATTATTTATTACTTTCCCTGTCATTTAATATATATAAATCTCTAAATAACTATCAATGTGTAAAGTACACTAAGAGTGTAATCCTAACAGATGTTTTTAACGGTTTTTTTGGCGAATTTTTAATGTTCATGAATTTTGGTTTTTATTTATTTTATTTTTGAAAACTATGGACATATAGTTAATACTAGAATTAGTATAATAAATCCTAATCCTTTCTAATACAAATCATTGTTTTTTTAAGTTTCTTTGAGAAAGATGTTATAAAGTCATAAATGTAGGGTAGTGACAAAGGTGAGGTTTGTGCAAAATACAATATTATTTGTAGGTAGCCAATACTTATTTTTGTAGTTTTGACTAGATACGATATATCATTATTTTAGATAAGTTACTGTATGTTGGGCTTGGAGAACATGGGAGAGTAGGAGTTCATGAGTTTTTGATGGCATAACCGAAAGAGAAGAATATTCGGATGTGACGTTGGCGGCGTCTCTGACCCTTATGACAATTTGCTTTTATATGCATTGGTTACTATGAACACCATGCAAAAACCCATCCCGCAGATCCTGGAGATCCAGTACCTCAAAAACTTCAAGGCCATACTGTTTTCAACCAGATACATCTCAAGCGGGTTCCAGCAGTTCTTCATCGCGTTTATCAACTCCAAATAACCCTACTCTTTGATGTATTAGAACTAGGCCGCGAATGACAAGCGGAAGCCGGTGTGGCAGTGGTCCTAAAACCAGAAGAGGAGTCGGTGGAAGTGGACGAGGGAGTAGAAATAGGGCAAGAGGAAGCCGGAGCGGAATAGTAAAATCCATACACTTTCCCCGTGTAGGTCTGGGCTCCTTTGTAGAATAGACCAGCTGCCTTCCTGTGCCAGGCAGCTTGTAAAAGGCGAGCATAGGCTTGCCGTCACTAACACCGTGATATCTGACTAGGTGGTAGAGTTTTGCAGCGACTCAGCCGGAGTAGTACCACCGCCTTACCTATTCCTGCCGCCATAACGTCATGACGTGTTCCGATTCGGAGGGTAAGGTAGCCGGTAAACTTACTTTTGCTCGATGCCTAACATCCCGGCCTCTGGTTGGCAACGCACCATTACCACCTTTGGTGTCTCTAGGCGGCGGAAATTTCTTACCATCAGGAAATCCGTCTGCTTGTTTGCCTTCCAATGTCATAAAAAAAACACTTAAAATAAAATAAGTAAGAGTTAATATTTGTTTTAAATATTTACAACTTAAAACAAAGAAATTATAGATTTTATGATTGTTTTATCATTTTTACTTATAAAGTTGAGTTTGAACGTACTTGGACTCAAACGGTTATGGTTATATTTGTAACCACCCAACTCAACCTAAATGGTCTTGGTCACATGTGTAACCTCCCCCTGTGAGCAAACCAGGGAGGAGTCAATTGTTTAGTTAGTCTCCAAAGCATAAGTATACCCATTCTAGCACTAATATAAATCACATTTTTTAAAACCCATCCAAACTTTTTTTGACCTATAAAGGGTTAAAAATAAAAATAATAAACTATAATACCTAGTCTTGCCATAAATATTGTAATAAAGAAAAAAAATATTTTTTTAACTGCAAATAACATATATTACTTTTACAGTGTGTTAGTTTAATACATAAAT
>NJDD01005504.1:0-18498 GCA_002245505.1 Calephelis nemesis
GTGCACAGACTTTTTGTATGGACTTTATTTTTACTAGTGTTTCTTTTATTATAGTTTTTTTTTTGTTTACATTTTTTAATTTTTATGCCAACAGGATCCCGTATTCCTAAAACGTCTGTTGGTTTGTTCATTTTTTCTGTTAACATAGTGGTGGGTGGTAGCTAAGCCACCCCCACTACGTTACAGCGTTTCTGGAAAATCTACCCCCAGGGGACTGAAATAGGGGTTGAAAGTTTTGTATGGAAATCCTGCCACCTGAATCTAAATCCAAAGTAAGAAAATTTCATGCTTGTGTATTGGTGTTGTGGTGTCAACGATACTAATACACATAAATACTTAAATAGATACCAGAATAAATTTAATAATCACCTAGACCCAGAAATGCAGACATCTCAATGTTCATCACACAAATGCCTGCAGCCATCGGGAATCGTACCGGAGCCTCGCGGTTGGTCGGTGTACTAGCCTCTCGACTACTAGCGAGGCGGTCAAATATAACAATTCTATTTTTTTTTTTCAATAAAAAGTGTTTTTGAATGTAGCTTAGAGCCATCTCGATCACGCCACGCCACGCCACATTTCAAACCAAATAAACCGTTTCGAAATCAGTTTCGAAAGTTTAAAAGTTACAGTTTAATTTCTAACACCCCTTGTTTTCCGTCTGGGCTTTTCAGCCCTTTTAACGAAAAAATGGAATAAACATACACATTTTCGCATATTTTTATTTAGATTTATCAGGAACCAGTAAACATATTAACTGCCACGCGAGCAAAGCCGCGGGTAACAGCTAGTAAGGGATATAGATTTAACTATGCAGCTCACATTTTTTAATTAATTTTGTAATAAAAATAACACTAACTTAATTATTTGGTAAACTTATTTGCATGAGATCGGAAAACAATATTTAATAATTGACTGAGAGTGGTTGAGTGAGTGAGATAAGTAGGAGAATTATTGAATTTGGTGTAAATTATGAGTATAATTAGTTAATTTAGGTGGGAATTAGTTTAATTTTGTTCAGATAAAGTGCATAAATGAAAGAGTTATAAAGAAATTAATGTATCGTGTATTTCCTCGTTGCAGCCAAATCTCATTACACGAGCTTGAGTAACAAAGCCCTCACTTTACTCAAGACCCTAAAATGACTTTGTAAATAGTGACTAATGACTCAAATAAAGACTTGGCCTAAAAGCTGCCTTAGCCGGCCCTAAAAAGGATTTACTAGTAAAAAATAAATTAAAAAACATTGATGTTGTTTTTTGTCAAAACCACTGTCAAAACATTTGTCATAATTAATGTCATAATAATTGTGTTTTGACATTTTGTAAATTCTGAAGAATTGTGGAACTTGTAATAGATTACAGAACAATCACGCAGTTTTTTGTGTTTTTTGTTATTCTTCCAAAATTGTAACCCAATTTTTGAGTATTTATTTTTTGTGTAATTCGACCTAAACCCAAGATGGCTGTAAACTATCCTAATACATCTAATATTCCTCCATCTGCTCCAAATGATCTTCCTCCGCCTTATTCTGCTGTTGTGGGAAACACACAGTATGGTTTTGTAATTCCTCCCAGTGAACCAATGCCTGCAGGAGTTCATCCTCAACCCAAATCCTTCACAGCTCCTGGAGTCTATCCACACCCACCAGTTACTAGTTCTCAGCCCCAAGTAGGAGATGGAATGTCAGTGCCTCCGCCAAACATCTCCGTGCCAGTTGGTGTTGTAATGGCACCTGCAGTAGGTAGTGAACCTACCACTGTGTCTTGCTACAACTGTGGCAAAGTTGTGACGACTAGAGTTACATACACAACTGCTTGGCATACTCATTTGGTGGCTGGGTCTATTTGTGTTATGACAATGTGAGTATTTCAAAATTTATTTTTATAAATAGATAAAGCAACAAGCAAGTAAAAAAATAACATTTGATAATTTTTAGAACCAAAAAACATGGGCCTAAAATCTATAATTTTGATACTGTAAAACTGCTGTAGCAGTTTATATTTTAATTACCATATTATTATGTGCCCTAGATGTAGAACTATTCATTAATCATTTACATGCTGGAACGTGGATCCGCTCAATGCATCTACAGTTACTTGCATTTAATGCTGCGTTACAGTCGTGGCATACAACAGGTTAAGATGAACAATCTTTTTTGTACAACATTAGCAACATTGAGACCATAATTCAAAGTGGACACTCTAAATTGTTCTCCATTCTACTTGTTGTTTTACTTTTACTCTACTGCATGTCATTTTGTTACCAAAAATTATTACAAAAGACAGCACATTTTTTTTTTTGATAGCTATCAACCATTTTGCAATGGCAGATGCTAAAACAACTTGGCTAGTCATATTAAATTACTCTTTTCTTAACACTTACTTTTTCCAATTCATTTTTTTTTATCAAAAGAAGTTGGCAAGCCTACCTATATTTGTAGATAATCCATAATTAACACTAAGATGATGATTGAAATGCTGAAGTTGAGTATAGTAGTTACAACTTTAAAATGTTTTTGTTTCAAAAAAATAATTCAAGAATTGGTTTGAAAGCTGAATTTACAATAGGTAAGATAATAAATAAAAAAAATGAAACTGTTGTCCAGTTAGTAAACAGACTTTTTAAGTGTGTTTACTTTTTGAACACTACGCAGGGACTGACAACTTAATTAGTCAAAATTGCTAGCATTTAGCAAAAAGCCAGTGTGGCAAATAAAGATGTAATGCTAAGTGGAAATCTTTGTTTAGTTGTACAGCCCAGAAAAACTAACTAATTTAATTAAATTCAATTTCAGGGTTTGCTCATTATGCTGTCTCGGACTCATACCTTACTGCTTTGACACATTCAAAGATGCTGAACATTACTGTCCAAACTGCAATTCATTTATTGGTAGAAGCAACAAATGTTAGAATATATATCTGCAAAACATTGATAAGTGTCATATAACTACATGAGTTTGTAAAAATATTATTTTTTTAGGCAGCTTTAGTGTGTAGTAAGGTGGTGGATAAGAAATTACATTTGCAATTGCACACTTAAATAATAATTATTCAAATTAACATAAGGCATCTATACAATGAATTATTAAAATAATTATATGATATACTATACCTATAAAATTGCAATTTTTTTTAATAAGAAGACAATCTGGACCTTTTGGTTGTAAGGGATTGTTTATTAATCATGTGAGTTTTCAAAGTGTGAGAAGAGGTTTTGAAAAAGTACTGAAATATTTTTTGTTTTTTTTTTGTGTTTAAAATGTGATTTTGATTGTGTTAAAAAATAATTTTGCAATTGCAAATCAGTATTCCAAACATGTACATAAATAAATCATATTAAGTTCTGGTAACCACAATTGTTAATTGTTTTTTACATGACTTTCCCTTGTTATTTTATTTCTAGTCAGACACGACACAATCTGAAAACTGCATAATTTTGGATGGAGGGGTGAAACTTTAACCGCACTATTCATCACCGCGAGAGAAAGGGGGAGTTTTAAATTCTAAAAAAACATGTGATTAATGAATGGCCCTGATTTATGTTCAATAACCACTTTCCGAAATGCCAATCAATTTTAATTTACGATTTATTGATAACAGCTGTTTAATGTGAGTTTGATTTCTATGACCTCATTAAATTGTAACTTGATTCGCTGATTATCAATTTAGAATTGGGTTTCTCAAAACGTTTTTTATTAGAGAATAATCGGTTAAACATTTAATTAGCTAATTTGTCAACTTGGCCAAATAATACTTAAATACGTTTCATAAAAATGTTTCACTCTTTTTAACATGTTAAATAGATTTTAACAATGTGTAACTTATTTATTAATATACTAGCCAACCTTGCGAAATTTGTATTCCTTGACATTAACAGCTATAAACAACTTCTATGAATTATAGCATTGTTTTTCCTATTTTCCCTGCTATTTTTCTAGATTTTTTTAATAAGAACCTTCTCCTGAAAATAACCAACTCAACAAAAAAAGAATTGGCAAAATTGAAACTATATCACGTCTATAGGCCATGGTTACTCTTACCATCAGGAGAGCTGTGTACTTGTTAGCTATTTTATTACATAAAAAATCCCATAAGTAGTAATTTCATACTTTGTGGGGTAGGGCTGACAACTGTCATTAATCACTATATGACAGTTACATTGCTTTTATTTTTTTTAGAAAAGAGTCATCATAGCTTTAAGAAGAGAAAAACAACATTGGCTATCATGAATAATCACTAAATAGTATAAATCAAAGTCGCTTCTTCTGTCCTTATGTATTTGTATGCTTAAATCTTTAAAACTATGCAACCGATTTTGAAGTCGTTCTTTTTATAGATAAAGTGATTGAAGAGCAAGGTTTATATGTGTACCTCTTAACCGTGCTAAACCGGGGCAGGACGCTAGTTGTAAACAAACCTTTCAGAAACCCAATACATGATAAACAGCTGATAGTTTTTGACATATTGTTCTATGATTCCTGGCTTGATTGGTCTTTCAGAAACTGGCCGTAAATTTTATTATAAATATATTTTAAACCGTAAGTTTTGTGAAAACCAGAAACATTGTAAACTTTTTTTCTTCGTAAGCTACCTAAATATTAATAAAATAAAAAATAATTAATGAAATAATTACAGTATCAATACCATTTTGTAGCCATTTGATAAGCAACTGAGAAAATAGACTTAATGTCGATATGTAGATTTTTTAACAAGTAGTTTTTACTTACTATTTCCAAAAACATTAGTAAAATGAATAAATTGAGAATAATAGATAATTGAGATTTTATCCTTTCATACATACTTTGATGATGCTTCACAGTTTTATAATGATTTTATTTATGTAATAAAGATCACAATATAATTTTTCAATTTAATGTTTTCCTACCTTCTAAGGTTACAAATTTCTCAATTCATTTGTTGTTGCTTATTATTTTAAGCCATTTATTTATTTAGATTTAAGCATAAACATTATATTGTTATATTTTTATTTCAATGTAGAATGTCATAATTATGAATAAAAAACATGTAATTTTAAATCCCAGGTAAACCAAATACTATGTTTGGTTTACTGATTTTGTTTGCCTTCAAAGTTGGATGCAATTTGCAGGGAAAAGTTGTAATATAGTATATACTTTTCCTTGTCCGTTTGACTATCAAAATGTATTCCAATCGGTTTTACTATTTCTAGCATCTTTAGAGGTTTACATAAATTATAAACACTAGATATAAAACATTAACCTTATTTTTAGAATTATAGTATCATTTTGTCCAGTGTCATTCCATTGACTTTTATGAATAGCTATACTGCTAAAAACACTGCTAACTACACATTATCTGACATTTCAATTCAATATCAACCCTACAAGTATGTTAAACTTTTTTTTTATTAAGAATTTACTAAAGGCCACCTGCAAATTCTTGGATTATTTTAAATATTATTTAAAATTAAAATTTCTAACTCTTGAGTTAGTTTCTTCTAACATAAGGTAAAATCGCCCTATGAGATATATTACAAGCAAACTCAGAGTTAAATAATCCTTCTATTAATTATATTTAACCCAAGAATGTGAAAGGAGCCCCGAATGCTTTTTATAAAACACTCTCATACTTCATAGATGTACATGTACCACAATTTTAAACAATCATAGGTGTTAGTCATTATCATTCCTTGATTTAATTTTATAGTTAAATTTTGTTTGTAATTTTAGTGAATATAAATGTTCTTTTAATATTTAATAATATATAATCAAAATGTACAAAAAAAAAATATTATTAGTTACAAGGCAAAACTTATATCACAGCCTATCATCAAAAATGTGTTACCAAAATTTTATGTCACCTTCTAGCAGTCTTAAGTAGTATTTTTTTCTATTGCTAGTTGCTACATTTATTTGTTTTTACTCTGCTAAAATAATGTTATTATGCAAAATGGTATGAATGTATGTGTTATGCAACCTACCACAGTAAAACTTAGGTACTTTAAGTCACTCATTACCAGTCTGCCTGCTTTTGCTAATATTTTAAACATCATTTTAGTAAGATGTTTCAGATTGACCTTTCGACATTGATTAATGTATATAATCAAATGTAGCAAAAGTGATTTTTAAAGTGGCATCCAAGAAACTTATTAGGCGGGATAAAATAAGTTGGTATTAATGAGTTTAGTGACTTGTAAAAACCCTGCCTTAAAATATACCTATTGTGACAATAATAATTATTATTACTGTTCAATTACTGAAAAAAATCTAAATTTCATATAATTTTGTTCATCGAATTAGAGAATTGCAGTTTTAGTAATAAAAGAAGATTTGAACCACTTTCAGTGATAGCCTGATTGGGGGTGCACAAATCGACTGTTTAACTTTTAATATTTTCAAGACAATTTATTCAATTGGAATGCACGATCGGTGTAGCACTATTTTGTGCACATACCCATGCTATATTATTTTTTACGCTTTTGATGGTATATGATCACCCATAGTATATTATAAGAACACTATGCCCTTCTATAATAGTCTAACAATTATTTGTCAATACGATTTTTTATCTTTTTGGGCAAAAAGAAAGTAAGAAAATATAGTTCCCCGCTCTGCCCGTTCGTGTATTTATAGTTATGAAAGTAGTACAGTCATACAAGTGAAAAATTATATCAAAAATAAAAACTTCATGTAAGTACATGTAGATTTCGCTAGAGTTAAGGTTATGTAGACATCGACTTTATGGGGCGAAACGTAACATCTTCCGCCATCCTTGTGACATAGTATGTATTTTGAAGACCTCCCTTCCTCGCTCTCTGAACAAATCATGTAGTATGGGTATGTGTGGTTTCACTGATTTCCAAATAATGAGGAATGCAACTAACGCAAACTGAATGATGGCTTTACGAAATGACCATGTCAACTAATGGCCAATGTCAATAACCTATCTACAGATAGGGCCCGTCCCTACTAGAGTTTTGTCGAAAGGATATTTTTGGTAATAATTGAAAACTGTTCTAAAATAGCCGTATCTCTTATCTTAGATAGCTTATTAATATGGCCGTAAGAGGCCTATTTCCCTTTTCATCGAATAATTCAGTTTATTCTATATTGTAATAAGACATTGTTTCGACTATATATTATGAAATTTAAATTTTTATGTATACCCAATTGTTTACTTTTTAAACTTTTATTGTACCTGGAATATCTACCAAATCACAATTTACTTTTTTCTTGAATAAAAAAATAAAAACGAAATTGCTAGTTTTTAGTTATTGAGTCATTTTTATTGAAGAATTTCTCAGTACTAGCCATTAGACTATATCAGTACACAATGATAAGATAATGAAACGAAACTGATATAGAGACTCAAATGATAGCTAATCAATATTAAAGGATTGTGGTCGAAACCTATTTGTGAAATGTGAATTTGTGAAAGTACCATAATAACAAAAAGAAAATGGGTGACGACAGAGTGCGAAATACAGTTCCAAATGTTAATGAGAGGGCACAAATCGACATCGAAATGATAACTACAAGACAATCGAGACGATTTGAGCCTCCACCTCCATACACACCAACCGATCCCGCTCTGGCGCCTCCTGTAACGGTACAACCAACCGATCATCAAATTGTGATAGTGCAGCCCACATTCAAGGATGTTCCAATATATTTTTGCTGCCCTAGTTGTCACAAACGATGTCTTACCACGATACAATTCGTTAACTCTCACAAAACACACATGATCGCTGGTTTTATTTGTGGTTTGACACTGTAAGTATCGCATTGTAGTACTTAGTATTATCACTACATAGTATAAAAAAGTCCCTTTGTATGCAACTACGCATCATATTTTAATGCGTTTTTTTTAAATAGATAAAGTGATTGAGAGAAGGTTTATATGTATATTTCATAACCGTGCGAAGCCGGGGCGGCCCGCTAGTAATTTCAATAAAATGTCTGTTTTAGAGTCCTGTCACAATGGCCTAACAGATTTGGTTTGATTATTTATATATGCATAGTCTTTGTCTATAATTGGGACAGGTTTTAATTCTAATAATAGTACCTACCTATTAGTCTAATGAATTTACAACAGTGAACACCTAACAGGCCAAGCACTTCGGCAGACAAAGCCAAGCCATTGCAAACAACCTTCAGCCCTGTGTCTGCACAATGCGGTACCTACCACCACTATAGGTTTTTACTTTAGAAATTAATAATTAATAGCCGATCTGAATACTTCATTCCGCCTAACAAAAATTAAATCACTGTTTCTACTATTGGTCTAAAATCTACTTAAATCAAGATGAATATTACCTAATTGATATTCCGTAAAAACTTCAACCCTTGTTACATAAAGGGTAACTATTTTTTTATATAAGGTGGTGGGTATGCTTTTGTCTTGGATGTTTAAATAGGTACAAACACAATTTTGTGAAAATGGTCAAATTAACATCTAACACAGGCAAACTTATACATTCATTATGTAACGGTTAAAAATCTAGCTTGTATTATATTATTACTATTAGGACGGATGTTTCTGCTTAGGAGTTTAGGAAAGTTACGAAATTAAGTTGGACCATTAATACTGAGAGTTAGGTCTGTCATTTCTAACATTTGCGGGACAACCCGTAAACAATGCCCTATCATACAAAAAACATTAAATGGAATCGGATTGTGTGCTTATTAATTAAGTACTGGGAGCCCGTCACAGCTTCGCACTGGTGAACAAACTTTCATGTTTTTATACTTAAAAACCTTCCTCTTGAATCACTCGCTAAAAAAACGTCGGTTTGCACTCCGGGAGTGCCGGCAGAAGTGAAAACTTGAATACGGAATCCTACATAAGAACAGACAGCAGAAACCAAATTTGTTTTATACTTTGGCCCAGTTTTCGTTGTCTTTTTACCTGTCCCTCCTACGATAACCCCTTTTTATATAATATTGGAAGGCAAACAAGCAGAAGGATTTCCTGATGGTGAGAAATTCACACCGCCTAGAGACATCAAAGGGGATACCTAATTGTGCGTTGCCAACCTAAGGCCTTAGGCTTTAAGCAAAAGTAATTTTACCGCCTACCTTACCTTCCGAGCTGGAACACGTCATGACGTTATGGCGACAGGAATAGGTAAGGTGGTGGTAGGTACCAATCCAGACAAGTCGCTGCAAAAGTCTATCACCTAGTCAGATATCACTGTGTTAGTGACGGCAAACCTATGCTAGACTTATACGAGCTACCTGGCAGGAAGGCAGAACGTCTCTTCTGTAAATGCGCCCGGACCAATACGGGGCAAATAATCTGGATCGATGCCGGGTCAACTCAAAAGGTTTTTTAAAATCAGTTATTTTAAAACGCCTCTATGGTCTAGCGGTTCAGTTGTTGGACTTGATTGCATGAGGTCCTGGGTTCGAATCCCGGGTCGGGCAACAAAGAAAATTGGGTTTTTCCAATTTTCTAATTAAAAAAAATGTTGCTCGGGATAGGATATGTGCCCGGTTGGCGATAGGCTTGCCACCTATCACATTGTGGGACTTAGTATCTTCGGCTAGTCGTGGATACCCTGGTTGTGCCTCTGCCTACCTCTTCGGAGATATGGGCGTGAAGATACTTTTTTTTTCAGTTTTTTTAATCAGTTTTTAGTAAAAACAATGATGTCCGAGATCGGATAAGTACCCGATTGGCGATAGGTTTGCTACCTATCACAGTTTGGTACTAAATAGTACTTTCGACTAATCGTGGGTTTACGAATCCTACTAATAATATTATAAATGCGAAAGTTTGTAAGGATGTGTGTATGTTTGTTACTCTTTGACGCTCGAATGGCTGAACGGACTTGTCTGAAATTTGGACCACAGATAGATTGTGACCTAGATTAACATATAGACTAGGTACTTTTAATCCCGATCGCACAACGGGTTCCTGCGAAAACGCGAGCGTAGCCGCAGGTAACAGCTAGTATGGTATAAATAATATTATAAATGCGAAAGTTTGTAAGGATGTGTGTATGTTTGTTACTCTTTGACGCTCGAATGGCTGAACGGACTTGTCTGAAATTTGGACCACAGATAGATTGTGACCTGGATTAACATATAGACTAGGTACTTTTAATCCCGATCGCACAACGGGTTCCTGCGAAAACGCGAGCATAGCCGCAGGTAACAGCTAGTATGGTATAAATTTAGAATACGGTCTCAAATATTCTAAAAACATATTATACCATGTTCAAATGTTCCTGCATATTTCAGATTTCAAGTAGGTAATGTAGGACTTGCCTATGGGTTTAGTATACTTAATTCCTTAATTGCAAAATTTCTGTTCTTTACGAGATAGGTCAGCGAAAAAGGACACGCGTCTTCTGATTATATAAGAGACGACCGTGGCCTAAATGCACTATACATGTTACAAGCGCGTCGCTGATCTGCGGCTGTATTGACTGACCAGTTGTGTAAGTTTACTGGCTACACTACCCTCCGGGCAGGTGCGTGACCGCGTCATCATAGCTGCAGAAATAGGTAAGGCGAAGGATTCCCATCTGGGAAAGTTGCTGCCACCATGGTCTTGTTGGTACTGACCCATATTTCAACCACAGCTCACGTCTTACGTGCTGCCTGGCTGACAAACAGGCAGACCCTTAAACTTTTAAAGGACAATCTGTTCAACTTAATAATATATCATCCAAGATAGAATAAATGAGATCATGTTAAGTGTCTTTATTTTCACACAGTATTGTTAAAAAAGTAACTACAGTATAATCCCGATTATCCAAATCAATTAAAAAACCAATGGTAATTCGGATAATCGAAAATTCGGATAATCGATTTCATAGTCAAATCGAAACTATAGGTATTTGACATTTAAACGTTACATTACATAATGTGTTTTACATATGTTTCCTGTATAGGTATATTATTATACTCTTTGACATATTATGTACATATTTTGAAAGAGAACATTTATTTGAAAATCAGTTTTTCATTGAATGATATTAAAACAATTATATATGTGTTTCAAATATATAGAATGACATTTTAATATTCATATTGGTACATGTATGTACCAATATTATTTACAATTTTAATTGAATAAAACTTGTTATTGATCTTTGACGCAATTAAGTTTTTCATTATGTCTTAGGTTTTTCATGCCATTACGTTGCAAGCAGCCACCTTCTTTCTCAAGCGCCCAAGTAAATTTTATTAAAGAAGCAGAATTTGTTTGATGACTGATATCATAGATACACCATATACTGTCAGTATTTATACCCTAGATTATCTTCATTTTGTCTCCAAGAGACAACACTACTCTTTTACGCTTAGACATTTTATGTTTCCAATGCAAGATGTTAACAAAAATAAAAGACAACCTATAAAATAAACGTTATAAGAGGAAATGAGACAACAACAAACATAATCATGCACACAAATGAAAGCAGGTGTATACATTCGGAGGCACATTTAAACTTATTACGTGTCAAGTGACGCGGTTTGAAATTTTTCAAGCAGGAGCTAGAGCCGTGCCGTGAGTCCGGGTAATCTGATGTTCAGATAATCCCGATTAATAACATCCCGAGTAATGACATGCACAATTTTAATTTCATTGTGCCTGCTATTTAAAGGTATCCACTAAACATACTAACTGGGAGGTACTAGGTAGACATAATGTATTGTGTTAATTTTTTGAAGTAGGATCAAACTAAATAGGATATAAGTAATAAAAAAGAAAAAATATTCTAGTTCAATCTTAAATGTTTGTAAATCTTCATTCATATAATTCTTCTGCGTATATGTTTGTCACGTAACTCCTCGTAATCAATTGATTACAATAAAAAAAAAATTAGAATTGATTGGAGCCGAGAGGCAGTGCTGATATGTGAATTTTAAGTAAACTGGCTAGATCAGCCAGCTATTAAATAATATCTTAACTTTTTCAGTTGGTGCATGATGTGCTGCCTTGCTGCAATACCATACACAGTGCGGAAATTTAAGAAAGCTGATCATTATTGCTCTAATTGTAATTACTATTTGGGAAGTTATTCAAGTCTCTAACTTGTGCCATCCTATGGCTAAGTACAACAAAGTACAAGAGATCTGTAATTTGGATAGCAAGGGAATCAATTGTATAAGCGAGTCTATGATTATGTTAAAAATTAAAATGTGTCACTCTTAGTAATGTACTATTAATTATTATGTGAGTTGGGAATGAAAATAAAAACAGGTTAGCAATACACCATTACCACCTTTGGTGTCTCTAGGGTGTGAATTTCTTACCAGCAGGAAATCTGTCTGCTTGTTTGCCTTCCAATCTCATAAAAAAAAAGAGTAGAACAGGAAGGTATGCATAGAAAATTGATGAAACAGATAGACACTTGACAACCTATATTAAAATAATGCAGCAATTTAAGATACTGGATAGTGACTAATTTTCAAACCAGATATATTCTACTATGACTGGCTCAGATTGATGCTACTGCAATACATTGTGTCCAATATAGAAATTATTACAGGGTAGTTACTGACCTTACTTAGAGGTTCATTATCCCTGACTCATGTAGGCAATACAATACCTAAGTCCCGCAGTTATGACGAAGATGATTACAATAAATGTAAAAATGTGTTTGTCCAATATTTACTTCAATTATTATAATTAGATTTATTATGTGGGTTCACATAACTCAAAAATAAACATAGGATACTTTTAACCTAATATCTTAGGTTCCTGAACTAGATTAAATAACTTAGGCATAGCAGTGAATATCATTTAGTTTTAAGTCTTTGCCACAAATGCTCACATTGTTCAAAGGTAGGCTTTTTTAATATAAATATTATATTATAATTACAGTTTAACTTCTGTTGCAAGAATATCATCTCTAAAAAATCGGTTTAGTTTAATACATAGGAGAGCACCACAAGAAAAACTGATAATTGAAGGCTTAAATTTTATAATAATATTGTAAAAACTATGCACTTATTATTAAATAAAGTAAAACTTATTACACATTGTCTTTTTATTTTATCGAACCATTTGCTTGTGTCACTAATTGTTGTAAGGCACTTGTAATCTAAAACAGTCAGAGGCTATTTTCCATTTACCATCAACAGCGACAATAAGAAATGTTTGTTGGAACGGTTTTTTCACGTCGTCGTTCTGGTATGTCACATCTCCACACGCCTGGATCATATACGTCAATTTGTTTGATACTAAATCCTCTGCAATTGGTTGAGCATCTAAGGTTTTGAGAACGTGGTTACTTCCAGGCAAATCCATTAAAAACTTTTGTATTTTCTCGTTTCCATTGACCCCATTGCCATTCCATACTAATAAACCAGTGTCAAGATACAGTTTTGAGGTCGAGTGCCGGCTATTATCCATTTGTTTATAAAAAACTCTTGTAAATTCTTCTGCCGTTTCACAGGCCTTGTCAACATGTTTTAAAGTAGCTTCGTTAGACATAATTGTTTCTACGTTTCGCACTTCTTCCAAAAGTTTTATATTTAAAATAGATATTTGGAACTTTTGGATTAACGTGAAGTATATATTTAAAACAAACAAAGAAATACGAAAATGTAAGAATACGTAGTATTACTATTTAATCTGAGAATGTAAGTTTGTTTTGATCACGAGTCCAGTGTTGCCAACCCTTATTTTAGAAAATTAGTAGAATATATGCCGAAAATCGGTAGAAGTTGGTAGTATCCAAGATTAAAAATAGGTAGATCTACCACCTTAATTTAATAGTTTTTTTAAATTAAAAATACATAAACAATAATAATTTTAATTTATTGTTTGTGTTTATACATATTCTTATTAAAAAGTTTTAAATGATCACTACTAGGCTGCCCATTATTCTTTGTAATAAACCTTTTAGTATGTAACAAACCCTATAGAGTGTCTGTGCAAAGTTTATTTCTTTGGCAGGTTTTCAAATTATTAATAGAGGAAAACAGTCTCCCAACATTGGTACTACTGTGAGGAAGTGCCAGTAATTTTCTTATGAATTGACATAGCAGAGGGAACATTGGAGACTGGGGGGTTACCATAAGCTCTTCAAACAGTACTATTTCAACAATACTAATTGTCAGTCGAGAAAGACAACCTTATGACGTATACCATAAAGTTGCTTATAAAAGCAGACATTTAGCAAGATGGAAATAATACTGCTATAAGCGTTCATGGCCCCTGGTCTCCTTTTTCGATTAAAGAAACTTCCAGAACTCTTCAGGTGTAAGATCCGCATTTTTTCCTGTAAAGGGGAGTGCCATGTTTCTCAATAATCTCCACTCTCTGTCTAATTCGGTCAGGTTATCTGTCTCTGGGAATAGTCCTGAAAAAAGAAGTTATATTTACATTAATAAATAATTAAATTAAAATGAAAAAAAAAGTCTTAAGTACTTAGATAAAATTAATAACTAAAACTTGCCTGGAAACAAAACTCCTATATGAGCAATAGATGGGACTGCATGTTTTTCAATTAAATGCTGAGGGTTCATAAATGCAAGAGATTTTAATCTTTGCTTCTCTTCAAAACAAAAACGTTGCTTTATTTGTATTAAACTTTCCATATAAAAGAGAATGCATTTTTCTTTAAACGTCAATAGTAAAATTAAATGTCAATAGTAAGTGTTTTTATTTTTTATTCGCCGTTGAGCTAAGTCACAAAGCCATACCACCTCATCCTTCAGTAAGAAAAAAATATTTTCAATAATGGCGTTTACATTTACGTTTCATAAAATTGTGAAAATAAGAAAATAAAAAAAAAACAATTTTGAAAATTTTGAAAAATAGGTAGATTTGAGGCTTAGGTTGGTAGACAGGTAGACTGAGGGCAAAGTTGGTAGATCTACCTAAAAGTTGGTAGATGTGGATAGACATTGACAGTCAATGTCATGATTCACGACATTAACAGTAGTGTTGCTATTATCGATAGTGTCGATACTATTGATAGCTTAAAAAATTGCCAGTAATAAATATTATCGATGGTATTGTTGCTCCTAAATAAAAAAAATATGTGCGTGTACATTTAGTGAGATTTGGCGGCAACGAGGAAAGACACGATACACTAATTTCTTCATAAATATTTCACTAATGCACTTGAACTAAACAATATTGAATTTATTGCTACTTAAATTAACTAATTTCACTTATAATTTACACGAAGTTCATTCAGTACGAAAAAACTACGACCACCTTCTTTTAAGAAGGCGCCAAATCTACTATTATTATTTTTTAAGTTAATTTGCCCCTTTCTGGGGCCGGCTAAGACCTTTAGGCCATGCTGCCACGTCTTCCGTATTAATTATTTCATCATTAGTCACATGTCTTCCGTTAATTATTCTTATACAGTCATTAGTCACTATTTACAAAGTCACGTCAGGCTCTTGAGTAAAGCGCCGGTCACTTTACAAAAGCTCACTTTGGGAGATTTGGCGGCAGCGAGGAAATTCACGATACACTGATTTCTTCATGATTATTTCATTTGTGCACGTTCACTGAACAAAACTAAACTAATTCCCACCTAAATTAACTAATTTCACTCAATATAAACACGAAAATCAATAATTATGAAAAAATACGACCATCTTCATTTACGATGGCGCCACAACTCAATTATTACTATTTATTTAATTCGCCCCTTTGTGGGGCAGGTAAAAGCCTTCAGGCCATACAATCAAGTCTTCCGTATTATTTCTTTGTTTCAATTCTTAATTGTTGTTTATAAATTCTTGTCTGGGCCTTGAGTAAAGCGGTAGTTTCTTTACACAAGCTTGTCTATGAGGTTTGGCGGCAGCGAGGAAATTCGCGATACGCTAATTTCTTCATGATTACCTATTTCACTTGTGCACGTTCACTGAACAAAACCAGACTAATTCCCACCTAAATTAAGTAATTTCACTCAATGTAAACACGATATTCAATAATTATGAAAAACTACGACCATCTTCTTTCACGATGGCGCCAAAACTCTCTATTATTATTGTTATGAAAATGAAATGAAAATTATTTATTTGCGGAATATGACGTGTGTTATTTTTTTTTGTTAATTTGCCCCTTTCTGGGGTCTGCTAAGATCTTTAGGCGATGCTGCCACGTCGTCCGTATTAATTAATTCTTATAGTAATTAGTCACATGTCTTCCGTATCAATTAATTCTCATACAGTAATTAGTCACTATTTAAAAAGTCACGTCAGGGTCTTGAGTAAAGCAGTGGTCACTTTACACAAGCTCACTTCGGGAGATTTGGCGGCAGCGAGGAAATTCACGATGTACTAATTTCTTCATGATTATTTCGTTTGTGCATTTTCACTGAACAAAATAAAATTAGTGTAAGTTATGAAAAAAATTTGTAAGTGTTTAATTTTGGCAAAATTGTTCAATAACTGTGAAAAAATTACTACCATCCTTATTCACGATGGCACCAAAACTCTATCATTATTTATTTTAATTTGCCCCTTTCTGGGGCTGTCTAAGATAATTAATTAACAGTCATTAGTCACTATGCACAAAGTCATGTCAAGGTATTGGGTAAAACGGCGGCTTCTTTACTCAAGCTTATCTAGTGAGATTTGTAGGCAGCGAGGAAATATACGATACACTAATTTCTTCATAAATATTTCACTTGTGCACTTTATTTTAACAAAATTAAACTAATTCGAAATGGTTCAGCGGTTTCAGAGTCTATTCAATACAAACAAACAAATAATAAACTATCCACTTTATTATTATTAGTATAGATTACCAACAAGCCCACAGTGCTGTGCAGCAACTTGGTGGCAGGAGAATGGTGGCTTCAGCATACACGCGGAAGTTGTTGCAAGGCACTGACACACTAGTAGGGTCTTGTTAATGAAGACCTGTGTAACCTATAGTCGCCACTTATCCACTGCTTGGCAAGGGCTGTTTTATTATCAATAAACCTGGACAAACACTGACGAAACGAGTAAATAGTTCTCCTAATTTTGCCTTTATCTGCGATCCAATTTTCTCTCTCTAATTGTTTAAGATAATTCCAAAATGTGTTATCAAATTTTTGAAAATGTTTAGAACATCTAATAGAAAACCTCACAAAAGAATTGTGACTCAAAAAACAAGCAGACGGATTTTCTGACGGTAAGAAATTCTCGCCGCCAAGAGACACCAAAGGCAAAACAAGGTGATTAGGGGCCATCCATAAATTACGTCACGCGAATTTTAGAACTTTTCGACCCCTCCCCCCCTCCTTGTCACAAGTTGTCACATTTTTAGAACCCCGTCACCCCTAATGTGACGTCACACATTTTTTAAAACTTATGCATGTATCTAAAAATAATCAAAAGAAAATAGTTACTTTCATTTTTTACTTATTTTATTAAATAATATTTAATAAAATCAACATTAAGTTAAATATTTCTGATAACAAATAGAATAAGCGAGAAATAAGGAAATAATATGCAACTAATTAATGACAAAACTCAATCATGTGTCCATGTATCCGCTCTTTTATATTAGCTATCACTGTTAAATCAGGCATTTCATTTTCGTTCTGAATTTGAACGTCAGGAACATTTTTAATGTCGACATAATTTTCTTCCATCCATAAAGCATCGTCTTCATTCATTAAACAAAGAATTTCTCGGGCACGTCTAGCCGCAATTCTTTGAGGACGAATTTTTGCGATAGGTATTAACATCTCTTTTATTTTATGTATCTGCTTGTGTTGATTAGCGGCTTTATATGAGGAATAAATAATATAGACCACATATGCTATACGATCTTTGAAATATGTGTGACTCGACACTAAAGCACCCGTCATGAGAAGCTATAAATTATGTAAACAAACATCTTTTACCAATTATTTTCTTTTACTTCGAGACAACAATAAACTGACCATATTCAATCGAAATAAAAAAATAGACGGGTTATATGAAGGTAACAACCTATTTATTTAGTCGGATCATATCTAACAGAAGTTTGAGTGTCTTGGTACGGGGACGCGCCGGTCGCCGGGAATGCAAACCATCGGTTCGTCTTTTGGAAATAAACGCGTCATTCGAGTTTTGAATTTTACATTGCTTTGTTAAAATCGCGGATTTGGTTGTTATTGTTAATTTTTTTATCTTTTCGTTATCACTTTGTTATTGTTGTTAGTTTTGTTAATTGTTGCCTTAATTTTAGTTTTTTTTTATCCATTATTTGTTATTGTGTATTAACGTATAATGAAGCCAGTACCCAGTACATCTAAGGAAATCAATTTGCCACGTAAAAAATGTCAAAACATACGTAATTTATTATACATATTTAAATTATTAATTAATTAAATATAAAAAAAAATACTTTTATCTTTGAACCAAATGTTGTTAACTCCCGAACGTTTGTTTACATAATTTATAGCTTCTCATGACGGGTGCTTTAGAACAGTAATTGTCGTATGGAACTTGTTTTAAATGTGTTGAAGTAATTGAAGTTAGTTAGTTCATATATGAATTTAGTGTTCTAGTACTTTATCATGTGACGTCACAAGGCTTTCGATCCCCCCCTACCCCTT
>NJDD01005504.1:48626-60395 GCA_002245505.1 Calephelis nemesis
ACTTCATTGTCGACAGAACAGATCTTATATGGTCATTGGGTGCCAAATTGTGTGTTGAAAAAAAACCTGAAAATTTGGTTACAATAATATGTAATTCAAGCTTAAAATTTAACTTAGCTTGTTTTGATGTGCAATGCTATATTATTTTTGTCTAGTCAACTTGTATTCTTATAGTCATATTATACATGTTTGTGTGCTTCTGGTTTATTAGTAGTGTACATAAATAGTACTGTTACTTTTCTAAAAATTTTTTTTTTAATGGAAACTATTTTAATAAAATCTTGAATTTGAATTCCACATTCTTGTAACTGCCATTTTAAGAGTTTTTATAGACAACTCATATAGATTTCAATTGTTTTTTGTATTTTCTTTGTGTTTCTTAATACTGAACTCGGCTATCATTGCACTTGTTTTTTGATGAGATTTAAAAATCATGCAATTACCATGCCAACCATGCTAATCTAAACTACACTCCATAACTCAAGTTCCATAACTAAACTAAATTAAAAACACAAAGTTTACTTTAAACAAAACAATGTGATCATGCATGCACAATTAAGGGATGTTTTAGTTACCATTAATAATGTTCCACAAAAGCATAACTAACACAAAATATATCACAACATCAATATTAAGAGGAGGTTTGTTACTAGGAGACATCCACATCCTAAGGAAGTATTCAACAAAAATCTGGAAGGCTGGACACGGAACACTCACTTTTTCACCAGCAAGTGTAGAATGCATTAACTCGAATTCATCCTTTGGTTGCATTTCTTCAAAGTGGTTGGACACATTGGCAGGTTGGTTTGACGCAGAACTTGGGTCACTAATACAGCTTGGATCCTCTTTGTTAAGAAGAATTGGCTTTACTTTAGAATCCTTACCGCCGCGTTTGCGGATCTGTTTAGGAATAACAGATTGGTACTTTCTTTAATACAACCAGAACAATACCTTATTAATAGTACTATCATAGTATATTATTTTCTAATTATTTCTATCAATTAACCAAAAAGAATGTATTATGGGTTATCCAATCTCTAAATGGACTGACAATGTAGTTATAGTTGCAGGCTTCAAAAAAGGCAGTGTATGCAAAAATTGAAAAACAAAATATGGCATTGCCAAGAGGGGCCAGCCTACAGTGGATAAAAGAGAGCAAAAATGTTAAGGACCATCATAATTTCATTTAACACAAATGTGTTCTTATATATTTTCTAAATTATCAAATTGATTTAAATGAGATAATTACAAGTAAAAACATAATTAATTTACTTTAAATTTATGTAATTTTGTATTACATTGCAATTGTATCAGAACAACTAGTTTAAACTTTGGTTTACAAATAGGCTTTCAAAACTTAACTTTAGAGGCTATATTTAATTTGAAAAGACCAGTAGGATTACTCTTGAACCTCAATTTTACGCGAATTTGGAATTGGAATCGGATACGTCATTTCAGATTTATTAACATTTAGTTAGTAAAAACAACAAGTTACAATTTCGGATTTATTGAATTTTTTGGTACTAAATGTTAATATTTTGTTTAAGGGCACCCAAAATGACATATTCAATTCCAAATTTCTAATTCTAATTAAATTGAGATTCAAGAGTAACCCTACAGTTCAAATTAAGTTTAACCAAAATTAATCCTATATAAAATAAGCTGAACATGAATATAAAAATGGTTCTAAATCTGCTGAGCACCATCAAAACTTATTTTAGGTGTATAATACATTTCATCCAATGAAACAAAAAGAAAAGAGTTGGAACATTTTAGACAATGACATTAGACATATTATTTTCACTTCAATTTAAGACATCTTTACCAAAATTGGACAGTAACAATAAAATATGGTTTAGATTTCAGAGTGTACATGTGCACTCATAGTGGCAATATTGAAATCCAATCGGCAAAATGTCAAAGCGGTAGAAAATTAGAAATAGAAGCAAATCTAAAAATATTACACCCATCACCGATATAGAAATGTAAAATGAAGTTTTACATCCTTACAACAAAATTTGTAAAATTACCTCTTTGACATTATAATTGCTCACAATGAAGCAATAATTTGGTACACAGGGCTATGAAGATTTTGGCTTACCTACTGTTCGGCAATTTGGTATTTTTTTCAAAATTGCGTTTACTGATAATTCTTTAAAAATGGATAGCTAATAGCAATACAAATAAAAAATACTTTTAGAAAAAAACTCATTAAGTGTCACATTCCGAAAATAAAAACAACTAAATTTTTACTATTAAAGGTTAAAACTTTACAGGGTTCAGACAGGTTTACTAAGTTACAACTTTGGGAGCTCATATGAAGATTATTTTTTGTTTGTATTGATGTTAGCTATCCATTTTTGAAAGAATTATTAGTGAATGTGATTTTGAAAAAAAAACAAAACGGCAGACTTTAGATAAGCTAGGCTTCATACAAAAATCTTTAGGGTTCTTTAGTATGCTGAGATTGATAAGGAAGCTGGAGAATAACATAAAACTGTTATATTTTAAACAGGTTCCTGTGGAAGTTATACAACTTAAATGTGAAAGAAAAGCTATGGACAACATTTTGTCTTAAACATTAATGAATAATGTTATTTGCCATGCACCATGACAATTCCTGTATCAAATTTTATTTACATTAAGTTTCACTGATATAAAATAGCTGCAAACAAGCAACCCCAAGCATTTTATAAGTAACAGTGAAAATAGTATAGAGTTAGTTAATGAGATTTTTTAATCATTCTATCCTGAAAATATTTTCATGCAAAAAGCAATATTTGTTTTACTAGCTATTTATTTTAATCAAAATCTAATATAACGGACATGAGTGTGAAACTTGAAAAAAGCCTATATTATATCCTACATTTAATGAAAATTATATAACTAGCCGCAGGCTTACAACTTTAGGTGTAATACTGCTGGTCAATTTTATAGTGTAAAAAGTTATGCTAACACACTTAAACGAACAAATTATTCATACTTACATAATATGTACAATATTACATATATTTTGATACAAAGTTATTTTCTATTTTATTTAATAATGATATTTACATACCTTTACAATTGGTGGTTCGTCAAGAGGCAACTCAACAACAACTGGTGGGAGGAAATCCACATGATGTTTAGGGGGAACAGCATCATCCTCTACACCACTTTCAGCCTGCGCTTCACTATCTACTTCACTGCCTGTAGTTGTTATAGCATTATCTTTGTTTTTCTCTTTCTTTGCTTGCTGCAAAATAAAAAGAACCATTTTTACTTATAAAATTGCAGGCTATGGTGATTTATAACAGCATAAACACCTGTCATTTTAAACTCTGTTTACTCTGCTCTAAATTTGTATTACATGGTGCATATTTTACCAGGCAGGTCTGGGTTTTTTTTATATACATATATTTGATAGACTGCTGCCCTATACTTCTGCCTCTTTTCATTCATTCTTATTTAACTATCCTAGACAAAATTACAGGTGATGGGAATAATGTAAGGTTGAATAGCATTTATACAAGTAAACAAAAATATGCAAACATGTTCAAAAATCTTTAAAGTATGAAGTTTGTACATCTATAAATATCTTTACGCCAAGTCTCTAGTGCAATAGGAAGAGAGTATTGGGTGTCATGATTCCTACAGATTTGCCCTTCCACATTCATTAATTATTTCATACTAAAAAACCTTTTCAAAAACCCTTGAACCACACTCAGATAATAATCAAATAAAAAAATTAAACTAATACCTTTTTCTATGATATGCATTTCTTCAGTATGAAAACATATACATCCATACTAAACCAATTAATATTATAAACACCAATGTGTGTTTGTTTGTTTTTTTTAATCCCATGGAAAAAGAGAATATGTTTGATGTGTTAGTGTGGATAGACTGATTTCAATGTAGACTTTTTTTGAAAATTGACATGAATGAAATGGTTCTTGGCTACATAACATAATAGATTATTGACATTTTTAATTTTAAGACTATTTATGATGCAATAGAGAAAATTTGAAGGTAAATTTTTTGTGTATGCAGACAGTTAGGAGGCTGCAAAATGATTTAGGCTACTTTCAAAAGCAATCTTAACTAGGTTACCATAGAAGAAGTAAATAACTTTAATACATGTGTGAATCCATGGAAAATATTTAGAAATGTTATAGTCTAATAATTTTTTTAGTTTGGAGCTAAATTATTTGTCATTGACTGGTATATTATCATTTTTGTAAAATTTTGATATTTTAGAATTTAGCAGTAATTGTTAAAACACCAATGTTGAAATCCAATAGACAAAGTTAATTGTCTACAACTGTATCATAATAAAAATTATATTGCAACCTTCAATACAAATGCATTTTATGATATGCAATCTTTAAACAATGTTACACTTCGTTAATAAAGTTGTTTCGAAGCAAGATAACAATAGTGTAAATAGCAGATATGATAAAAAGCAAGTTCAATAACTAAAATTAAACAATTATTATAACTATTCTCAAACTAAACTGTCACACAACCACGAAAATAGTAACATGCCAGTAACATCTACAGTGCCATTAGTAAACTTCTTCTAACAATTAGAATTGACACCTTTTTTTTGCTATCTTATAACATACAGAAAAGTATGTACTACAAATGGTCAGTTTATTACCTTTTTATTGGCTTTCTTATTAGTTTTCTTAGATTTGACCTTATTTTCAGCAAGAGCAAGTAGCTCACTTGTTGCACGTCTTTGCTGAGCTATGGCTTCCTCGTAACTAGTCCCTGATGCTGAGAAGAGACCCATTAGCAGCAATACAGCAATCCCAGTCACTCCCACTCCACATAGCACTAGCAATGCCTGCAGCTCCATTTGATCTGCTGGAAGCACCTACATACTAAAAATAAATAAGATCACATTAATATAATAATATATGATTAAACTAACTTAAAAGTAAGCAAATTATATACTTGTATCATAGGTGTCAGTCAACAATAGTCATACGCAAAAATACTTTAATAGATAGAGGAATAAACTTAAGGAACACCCAGACCCTGAAATAGACGTTTACTTGTGCGTTACATAATTTTTTTCCTTGTTGTTGGTCAGCAGTGTTAGGTGTGTAAGCTACACCCTCGGCCAAGGAGACTGCCTCTTTTACATATCACCAATAAATCAAAATGTTTTAGGTATTGAATAACCACAATAAAATAAAATACATATTTGGCAAAAGTTAATTTATTTTACTACTGGCCATAGACTATGGTTTTGATAAACTTGTTCAAACATGACGATGAGCGTCCTGTGTGTTATAGTATCACAATATAGTACATCTTGCTATTATTAGTATGTGTTTAGTTTAATTTACAAAATTGTATGATTAGAAGTTACGGACCATAACTATTATGTCTATTATGACACCTACTGGAGGACAAACAGTCATCTTTTCTAATGGTACCATATTTATTCAAAAAACATAAAATGTCAAAATTTCTTTTTGAATTTTTTTCACTTTGTGTCTGTTGAAGGAGTGTTGTGAGACACACAAAAACAATAATGACGAAATCCGACGGTAAATTAAACAAAAATCTCAGCTGTATAAATACCTACTGTTTTTTTTTATTACCTAATATAGTATACTTTTGTAAATCTAAAATGCTCAGTTACTGAAGATGACTATGAATACACATTCTTAGGTGCAACTGTATTTCTACAAGTAAAAGCAGCAAAAATAATTGAAAATTAACCTTACACGTTTAAGAGAGTAAGATTCAATATTTATTAAAGCCGATGTTTTAACTTTAACAGAACTCTGTTCTTATTTGTTAATTGTCTTTGTCTAAAGTAATAAAATTATGTAAATTTGGAATAAATGATTGAATTGAAATTTTTTTTGTATGGGTATTTAAAAAAAGTAGGTACTTTCGGAATGCGGATTACTGACACGTAGGCAGTGACACATGTCAAAGGTTATTGACAACGGATAATTCAGCAAACCATTATCATTTTCTAGCAAATAGAAGCTAATAGGTACACAATTAACACCATCGTGAATTAAATAAATAGCCGATAGTAAAAAATAGGTAGATGTAGGGCAAAATCAAAGCCGGTCCAACCGCTTATTATCGGACTGCTCTAATCTGTATGAAGAGTAGAACTTACCAGAAAAAAAAACAATGTACACCTTCTCTTAGAACACTTTTTATTATTTTAGGATTTAATATTCTTTATGTTTACAGAATATTAAAACAAATAAATAATTTGTGCATTTGTACGACGTCCGACAAGTTCAACAACCAGTGGCCAATGTTGCCAAATCACAAATGCCAATTGTCAATTTGCACGATTTTTTGCTACGGGCTACCAACTCCCAGACTTAAGTTTTAGGGTAGTATTACATTATCAATAATATCGCGATACTGCGATAATATTGACTGTGTAATACCCTGTACCGCAGTATCATGATAATATCACAAGATTTCTGGAAATCTTGAAATCCACGATACTCAGGGGGCATGGCTTCAATAATATAAATGATCGCAGAGCGCGCGGTTGCAACCTGCCGAGGCACCGGGGGATCGTCGCCCGCATTATTCTACGGACAGATGACCGTGCCGCGGGAACAGGCAATGCGGGTGAAAATCGTGTCGTGGAATGTGATCTTAATTTTTGCATATAAATCTACATTCTACGGAATCTGTGGGCCCGTAACCACCGCGGGCGTGAGTAAAAACCACGCCATGAATTCTTAGTGTTACCGTCCATAAAGTTTAGTTGTGTTGTGATTGGGAAGGAAGCTCGCATTAGCGATCGTTTTCAGATCGGCGAGATCCGATAGTATGTTTCAGGGGTTATGGTTATTTATATAGATGTGCTGAGTGCTAAAATCTATTTCAATTTTTCCGTGTCGAGTTTTTACGAACGTATGTTTAACCAATTAATATATTTAAGAGGTAAATACCCACAAAAGCAATGTCGATGTTTTTTGAGACCACTGCTTAAATTGGAATATATTGGCAGCCTAGAAATATGAATTTAAAGAGGAATATTTGGAGGTCACGACTCACACCCCTTCTTCACCATGAGCCATAATTGCCCATAACACTGCCTCTTCACCGTGTTCCATGACCATGACCTTTGAAATAGGAATATTTAAAGAAGTCCAACAATGTTCTATAGCAAATTTAGTTGTATAGATACCGTTGAAATCGACATAATATAACGTAACAATATCTCTTTGTCTCTTAAACAAATATTGATATTATGTACGCCGAAAGAGATAACGACATTTTTGTCTATGCTCATTTTCGCGTCGTTATAAAGTGACGTCATGACAGTCCTCATGCTTGCCAAGAATGCCATATTTTGTGATAAATTTAATAGTGATGTACTAGTACAATTGTCTATATTTTGTTTTACGCTTTCCCAGAAAACAATATTTGGACAAGATATATCAGTCACAGTCTATCGTAATAATAATTCTATTAGTGCTCACTTTAAAGTAAAGAAAGTTGATTGAATGTAATCCGATCACATTTTTTGTTATGATAACGAATCTTGCAATAAATAGAAAGAGTTAACTCATATAAATAAAAACATATTTGCTTATTACAATGTAAGAAAAAAAATGGTAAATAGGAAATAATAGTTCTTTCTTCGTTTCATTACATTTTTAAACCAATTGAGTAGCACTGAGTAAGTAAGATAATATGTAGTAGCAATTTCAATCGGTAGGTAAATAATAATTCCAATATTATGTTTACCTAAACTTAATTGTTGATTATCACTTATAGATCATGTATCGATGTCGATACTTTACTTTTTCTGTACAGCCTTAGTAAGCCATATTTTGTAGCAAATAGCAAGTTTTTTTTGTAGGTATTTCATGTAAGTTCGATGGTTCGGGCCATGATTGGCGGCGCGTTAACACGATGGTTGATCACTCCGTTTGTGTGTGTCAATAATGTAATTTTGGGACTCTTGCATTAAAACTTTTTAATATTCTGGATTTCTTATTCAGATATTTATAATATCGTATACAAAAAATATAGTAATTGACCGCCTCGTTGGTCGAGTGGCTAGCGTACACCCCTAACCACACTGATCAACCGCGAGGCTTGGGTTCGATTCCCGACGGGGGCAGACATTTGTTTGATTAACATTTTAGATGTCTGCATTTACGGGTCTGGGTGTTTATTAAATTTAAGTTTCAAAATCCTTTAAAAATGGCAGAGAAATCGTGTAATACCTTAAAAATATAAGTACAGAAGTAGAAAGTACAGAAGTGCAGCCTTCTCCTTTATTGTCGGTTAAAAAGTAATGTAAGATAATGGAACCGGAGCATATTTGAATACAATAGTGTTGATAGGCTATGTATGGTAGAGTTAAGGGTTTGTGTGTCATCATGATTATGAACAAAATATTACCTATTACGAAACATCATAACATGTATTTATACATAAAAGGCCACAAATGAAATATAACGTCTTAGGAAAGACTTTTATTAAAAATGACAGTCTGAATTTAACATTCCATTTTTAGTGTTGCAATCAGCTTTAGATCGTTAGAAACGCAGCATACATTACTTTGATAGATTACGCATCCGAAAATACATAGATGTTGCTTTTCTAAATTGAAGCGTGATAGTGTACACTCTGATCAATCTTATTGTTTCACTTGGCAAAAAATACGATCGTCTTATCCTCGCCCGCCTTAGACGGTCGTAGCCGAGAAACATTTGTTAATGGATGAGCAATTTGGTTAACGGGCAGCCCATTCTTGTACAAATCAAGTGCACCGCCCCACGGAGTATATACTGGACGGCCTGAATAGACGACTCCACATATATACTCGAGCGCTATTCTTCGACGAGGCCAAAGCATTCGATAAGGTCTGGCACAACGGCCTAATCTATAAGCTCTACGAAATTGGCGTGCCAGACAGACTAGTACTCATCATACCAGACTACTTGTCGAATCGAACATTCAGATTTCGTGTAGAAGTAGTAGAAGGCCCTTAGAGGCGGGAGTATCGCAGGGCTCAGCACTCTCACCTTTATTATACAACCTGTACACGAACCACGTACCCCGACCACCGCGCGTCCACGTAATTCTCTTTGTGGTTAACACGGCCCTAGATGTATCCCACCGTCGACGGCAACAAATAGGCAACATTCTCCGTAACGCGGCCACTCTCCAGAATGTCTGGTTCAGGAAGTGGCATATAGAAGTAAGTCCCGGTAAAATGTAGCGGTGTACTTTAATCGAGGCGTCGTCACACTCAGCAAACGGATGAGATCCAGTCGTAACCCGAGTACAATCCTTATGTTCGGTAGAGTAATACCCTAGAAAAAATTAAAAAACACCTAGGGACACTCTAGACAAAAATATGTCGTTCGAACCACATATTTTGCGTGTCACAAACAAGGCTAAGTTCGTACTTAGCCGTCTCTATTATCTATATATTAAGACTTGATGTCAAAACTTTGGACCTACCCCTTTTTACGAAAATTGAGACACATCATTGAGTTATGGGTATTTTACACACAGATTACACCCCTATACAATATATTAATACATGAAATAGCTGTGACACTATCAATTCTCAATAGCAATTCACAAATATGACTTTTAACCCAAAAAATGAGGCCTTTAATTATAACAGATTTATATGTAATTTCATTTCGTTTTCTTTCCAATTCCCAAACGATTCTTCGCTGTTGCAATATGAACCTCACCCTACGGATGAGGCGTCACTGTAAATTTCTTTTAGATATATATTTGATTTTAATGGCGAGTAACCTTTACCCACGTTAACAACCCACCAATTCAGATCCTCCCTAATGAAATCTGGTAGAAGAATAGTTTGACTATAGGTATTATATTTTAACAACACTCTAAATTTTAATTGTTCAAGTAACTTTGTACGTAGCCATGAATACTGTATGGATTTTTTTTTCTCTTTTATCAGTGAAATCATCTTAGAAGCATCAAATATAAAGTCTAAGAATTTACATCGCACGCTTGGTGTTAAATAACTCTTATCTCTTTTAATAATGAAACTTAGTCCTTCTAATAATTCAATTGCCGATTTTATGTTATTAGAACAATCATTAAAAACCCTTCCTATACATAAAATATCGTCTAAATATTGAACGGACAACCTGTCTCTAGACCGTAAAATTTGCGAAGTTTTTCAAAATGTAATATTCAACAACACGTTTTAATATTTTTGTAAAAGCGTATGGGGCGGTACATAGACCGAAAGGTAAACAATTGAATTCAAAGAGGGTATTATTAAATTGAAATAGCAAATATTTTCTGCGACTTTTGGAAACGTTGATAAAAAAATATGAATCTTGTAGATCTATCGAGGCCATATGGCAATCTTTACCAAATAGTTTAATAACGGTTCCATTTTGAAGTGACTATTTTCTACAAACTTGTTTAATAGTTTCAAATTTAGAATAAAACGATTTTCACCGTTTGGTTTGGGTACAAGAAAATATTTGATATGAGTTTCCCTTTCTCATGACAACACTTAGATATAGCTTTTAAATCTAATAACTTTTTAATTGCATTGTAAAATTGTTTATTCTCCAGGTTTGATCTTGGTACAGTACAGGGGCCGTAAGATTGTACAGGGGTAGATTTGAAAAGTATTTTATAGCCCTTAATCAATGATAATATGACTGGATCTTCTTCTTCTTCTTTTGTATATATGGCTTTCAATCGTTTTTCACGACCTCTTTAGCCAATGTCAAGTATGGGACCTCCACACAGTAAATATTTTACTTTATCTGAAGATATTGAGCTACCTAAAAAGAAACATACACACATATACGTCAACATATTTTTTTTATACAATTTGATTTTATTAGATTTTATATATCTACATAACAACTTCAAAATTTTGCGATTACTTGAGAGTAATAAACATTTATAGTTAAGAGGTTTAGGAAAGTCACTTGGAAGGATATCATACAAGGATGTAGGGAATTTGGAGCAATTAAATAAAATGTGATCAACTGTACCTTCCTCCTGTCCACACTCGCAGATAGGAGAATCTCGAACATGTATTTTATGGAGAAAAACCGGAGTACAAACGTGACCAAGCCTTAGTCTACTGACAACAGATGTTGAAGTTTTATTCATGGATCGAATCTGATAAAACCATGATTTTTCCTGAATGCAAGGCTGAATGGTTGCATAATGATTCCCTTTTATTAGGCTAGACTGGGCCCAGTTTGTACCCCAGTCTTGAAGAAGATCATGTCTAGCTGTCGAAGAATGGTCAAGGGGGTGTATATAGAATAGGTCTAAACAGCCAATGTCCACAGATTCTTTAGCCAGTCCATCTACTACCTCATTATCTTTAATCCCTACATGACTAGGTATCTAAACCAACATTACCTGAATATTATTAGTAAAGCATTTGTACAAAATGTCTTTAATTTGAAAAATGATACTTATTTTGGATCTAGAATAGAAATTATTATTTGAAACAGCTTGTAAACAACTAAGTGAGTCAGAAAATATTATTGACTTATTAAGCTTGTGGGATTCAATGTACTTAATAGCTTCAACTATAGCTAGGCTTTCTTTTCCCTGTATAAACAGAGGAAATAGGAGGGCATTTATAGGATAAAGCAACACGAAATTTAGGTATCCAGACAGCTGCTCCAATCATGTCACTAGGGTTTTTTAGAGGCATCGGTGTAAACCAAAAGCCAATCTGGGTACTTGGTGCCGATTCGCTTGGTACAAACTAGTCTAAACTAACCTAAAATTAGATTT